>CAUYQG010165950.1:0-66686 GCA_963574415.1 Tarsius wallacei
CTCTTTAAATGCCAGGTGTGATGCAATGTAGTTGTTCTGTGGGTTCTTGATTTTGCCACAGAATACAAGTTCAGAGAGAAACCAAAGTATGATTTGGCTGGGCTCGGTGGCTCAGCCTGTAATTCAACGCTTTGGGAGGCCGAGGTGAGTGGATTGCCCGAGCCCGCGTGTTCGAGACCTGCCTGGGCAACTTGGTGAGACCTCATCTCTACAATAAACCAAAAATCAGCCGGGCGTGGTAGCGCGCGCCTGTAGTTCCAGCCACTTGGAAGGCTGAGGCGGAGGGATCGCCGGAGCCCAGCAGGTCGAGGCTGCGGTGGCCGGGAGCGGCCAGTGCACTCCAGTCTGGGCGACAGAGTGAGACTCCAAGTCAAAAAAAGAAAAAAAAAAAAGTATAATTTAAGTAAGAATTAATTAGAAGGAAAAGGGGCACTCTCAGGGAAAAGCATGGGTGTCTTAAGTGAAAGGTTGTGTGCTTGCCTTTGACAAGCAGCTCTGTATGTTTTTATGATGATAATTAAGCAAAAATGAGCTAAGAGTAGAGGGCGAAGTTGCAGGCATAGTTAACATAGTTTAGAAGTAGTTAGGCAGATTTTCTTAGGCAAGTCTAAATTAAAATAGAGTAAATGTTTTGACATCTTCCTTATCTGTACATGATTTTTACCTGAGTGACCAGGCATATCAGACTTTGACCACCTTGCAGGTTGGAATGTGCAACCACCAGTGCAGTAAATCACAGAAGCAACAGGGAATTATCCAAAACACAGACCTGATGCCCTAGGAAAAGTCCAAATTTGGTTAGACCGTTACTTTCATTGTTTAGAATTTCTTGTGACCTTAAAATGTTGAGAGATGATGGCCGGGCGCAGTGACTCAAGTCTGTAATCTCAGCATTTTGGGAGGCCGAAGTGAGAGGATTGCCTGAGCCCAGGGGTTTGAGACCAACCTGGGCAACTTGGTGAGACCTTGTCTCTACAATAAATCACAAAATTAGCTGGGCGTGGTGGCGCACACCTGTAGTTCTAGCTACTTGGAAGACCGAGGCGAAAGAACTGCCTGAGTCCAGCAGGTCGAGGCAGCGCTGGCTATGAGTGTGCCCCTGCACTCCAGCCTGGGTGACAGAGTGAGACTCCAACTTAAAAAAAAAAAAAAAAGTTGAGAGATGATAATCAAAGCTCGTGACCAGATACCTGCAGTCCTCCACTCTTAGCTCATGGTTTACTTAATCATTGTCATAAAAGTTTATGAAGCTTCCTATCAAGGGGGCCTTAACAGAAAAGACATACTTGCTTTTGATAGGAAGCTTCATAAACTTTTATGCTTTTATGACAATTTTATGACAATTTTTTAAAATTTTAAGTTGGAGTCTCACTCTGTCACCCAGGCTGGATTTGCTCTGAAATTCTTTTCTATGATGAAATTAAGAACCAATGGAAAAACTACACTGTACCCAACGCAGCATCATCTCTCACTTTTTTCTTTTTGCAGCTTCAAATGAGGTAGAGTTGGATTTTCAATGTTTACATTTTAGCTAGAACTGGCTGAATTATATTAAAAACCAAAAATATCTAAATAGCTTTAAATTTATAGTAACCATTTTATCTTTCATCAGTTCAGTTTGCTTGACTAGTCAAAGTGGGAAGGAAAGCATTGTAGCAGGTTTTGAGTTTTTCTCTCTAGCTTTTTTGGCCTCTGTTTGGCAGATAAAGTAATTTTTATGTTGGACAGAGATACCTCATACTATTGCTCTGAGCTTAATATTTTGCTCTGTTTGGTCTGCGGTCCTAACTTTTATAAGCATTTATCTAGTTCTTTTTATTTTAGACTATTACTCCTTGAAGTAATTCACTCTAAGCAACAAACTTAAATTTACATGAAAAAGGATGACTTTTAGGTCTAAGTTGTTGGTTGCCATGGATGGACCTGTTGGGATTTGTAAAGTCACTGGTTTGAAAACCTTTTCAGGCAAAATAAAAAATCTTGGTTGGATTGCCATAAACGTAAGTTTCATCTCAATACTAGCAGATGAGTCCACAGATTCAAAGTAGGCAGAAAAGAGAGAGAGAGAATTTAGAAAACTCTACATGTTAACTTTCCAGTTGTAGTCTCTTAATTTAGTGCTTAAAAAAAAAAACAAGCTTCAGGAGTTCAGATGAGCCTTATGATGGCCATTGATCCAAAAATGTCCATGAAGGGGAAGCTTTGTAGCAGGCTGGAGCCTCAAAAAACATGGTATGCCTTAATGTTTGAGAATCTCATTTCATTTTTTATTAATCTTCTAAGAGCAAAGAAAATCTATGCATTCTATCAGAGAATCTTAGGAGTTTGAACCAGTGTTCTAGGTGGTGGCACCTCGTCTCATATCTTTTAACTAGCCATTTTGCACCCACCATTTAGAATGCTTATTTTTGCTCTCAGAGGATTCTCAGAAACAAGCAAGAGGAAAAGGCCAAATTGTTTATAGACATGTGTAACCAAACCAAAATGAAACCAAAATTAGAGTGCTCACAAAAATTTTAACCCGGGCATGCAGATAAATTAGGCATGCAGAAGGAACCCAAAGTAAATTCACCGGAAAATACATGCCTCAGAGACAGAATATAAATTCTGTAGAAACCAGAGTATTCAAATGAGAAGGACACTTATCTTCATGCCGGAAAGGACTTTCCAGAAAAATCAAAAAGTCTTTTATCATCACAGGAGGGCGGCAAGGTCTTTTGTTAAGGTAAACTTTTATAACCAAAACAAATCTTAAATAAGTCAAAAAGCCAAACACAGGGAGGCTCAGCCCGAAGGAAGACTCACCAGAGCAGAAAAGGTGAGCTGTGGAGCTCAAGTGAGTATTACTGGTCCCAAGATTTGCTGTTTCCTCCCAAAATTGATCTAGTTTCAGGTCCTGCTTCTGGACACCATTTATGTTGACCTAAGTAACAACGGAGACAGGATATCTAAAAGAAAATGATACTCATTCGGGAATAGGGCATTGCTATGGAGTACGTGAGCCATAGTAAACCATGTGCGTTTTCAGAGAGGTAAAGGAAGACAAAAGTTTTAATGAAAAAATCAGGAAGAATACATAATTTTTTGAACAAAAATTTAATCTCTGGCTACAAGGATCAATAACAAGAATGACATCAGTCTGGGGTTAGACAGGCAGTTGTTGGGCAGATGTCCTTGCAGAAGTAATTTTTGTGTAAGGTTGTAATGGCCTTTGGGCAAGATTGTGGGGCTTTTTTGCAGTCTTTTGAGATAGTTTTCTGTTATCAAGCATTTGTTCGTGAGAACCCTTCCTTTATGGCTTTCTCCAGCTCTGCTTGTCATTTTTTTTTTTAAACACAAGTGACTCTATTTCAGTTCTGACAATTCTCAGACTATATGTTTATTTAGAATCTTATAGCAGTTGAGGCGCATAGTATTGGTTGCCACCGCAGTCATTACTAGGTTTTTTGTTATATTCTACTTAGATTGTGAAACTACCCTTTCCTCTCACTTCTGTATTAAGCAACATATTTTAGGCTCCCATCAATTGTTGTATTATGGTAGAAATATTTTCTTCATACGTCATTTCCTTTTTCCACCTAGTTCTTTATTTTATACTAAAATTATCGTCAGCAGATGGCAGATACGCTTGCCGTTGTCTTGCCCGTTGTGCCAGTCACAATGTATCTTTCCTTTAATAAATCTACCTTTCTTAATTCATTAAAAAATGAAGTAATCATATGCCTTTTCTCCTTTAGTTTATAATGCGATCAATTGCACTGATTAATTTTTGAAGTCAAACTATTCTTGATTTTTTGTGATGAGCCTCACTTGATTTGGGTGTATTATCTTTCTTATGAATTGTTGAATTTGCTTTGCTGGTATTTTTCTGAGAATTTTTTTGGCCTCAATTTCTTGATTGATGCTGTCTTTATTTTCTTTTAACGGCCTTGTCAGGTTTTGTGTCTTGTAAAACAAGTTAGGAATGATTAGTTTCTCTTAGATTTAAAAAAATTGTGTAATATTTGTATGATTTCTTCATTAAATGTTTGGCAGAATATGCTAGTGAAGCCATTTGATGCTAAAGTCTTCTTTCAGGAAAAAAAATTTTAGTTGTTCATGATAAGTTGCTCTCTCAAAGAATTTGTGACATTCATTGGCATAACATTAGAATTCATTGGCATATTATTTTTCATAATATTCCATTATCTTTTAAATGTCTTTAAGATTTGTAATGATAACACCTATATTATACTTGATAGTGGCAATTTGTGTGTTTTATCTTTTGATTAATCTATCTAGATATTTACCAATGTAATTAACCTTTTTAAAGAGCCTTTTCTGATGTTTATTTCCCTCTCTAGTTTGTCTGTTTTCAGTTTCATTGTTTTTTTCTGTTACCTTTTTATTACTATTCTCTTACTTTGAGTTTACCTTGATCTTTTTTATTAGTCTCTTAAGATGGAAACCTATGACATTGATTTAAAAGCCTTTTTCTCTCCTAATATAGACTTTTAAGTTCTAATTTTTCCTCAGAGCCCTACTTTAATGGCTTTCCATTATTTTTATTTTTATTTTTATTTTTATTTTTATTTTTATTTTAAGTTGGAGTCTCACTCTGTTGCCCAGGCTGGCAGTGGCATGCTCACGGCCACCCTAGCTTCGATCTGCTGGGCTCCCGCAATCCTTTCGCCTCATTCTTCCAAGTGGCTGTAACTACAGGTGTGTGCTACCATGCCCACTAATTTTTTTGTTTATTGTAGAGACAAAGTCTTGCCAAGTTGCCCAGGCTGGTCTCGAACTCATGGGTTCAGGCAATCCACTCGCCTCGGCTTCCCAAAGTACTGGGATCACAGGCTTGAGCCACAGCACCCGGTCCTATTATTTTTAATACATTGCATTTGAATTATCATTCAGTGCAAAATCTAATTTCTCTTGTAGTTTCTTCTTTGACTCTTGGATTTAGAAGTGTGTTGCATGTTTCCAAATATTTGAAGATTTTGTTGTGATCAAATTCCATTTTAATTTTATTGCTTTTTGTATATTCAGTAAATTTTAAATATATCTTAGACTTTGCAAATAATACACTTGAGAATTTGATTTGTATTTTACTCTTGATATGAAATCCCCTTAGCCAATTATTGGCTAAATGTCGGCAGAGGCAGCCAGCCAGGGGCATCTCCGCCCATTCATTACAGATCCCCACTTTCTAATTTTTTTCTTTCCATCAGTGCCCTCAGCTTTACTTTATTCTAGTATCCATCATCTAACTCTTCTAACATTGTCACCCTAAGGCCCTTCGCCCATAGTCCCAGAGCGGATCTATTGAAGCTCTTGCCTTTGACACACAATTTCAGATAAAAAGCAAGGAGGAACAAGTCTCTCTCTCTTTTATATGGTCATGCGTATGTGTACATATATATGTAACCAGTCTTACTCTTATTTGGAATTCCCTAAGTCATCGTCCATCGTTTCTTCTCTATACGCAAATTGCACACAGATGCTTTCTAAAATTAGCAATAAAACTTTTTCCCTAAATACTTTCTGTATATTCTAGACAGAATTTGTGTTTCCCTAAAGCCAAATATAATTTCCCATCAACCAAAATTCTCAACTATATTCTCCTCGCAAATTCTGCTGAAATCTGGTTTAAAAAGGCAGCTTGCTTTATGAGCCCTATTAGTTAGTAGCTATACCTAAAGTACTGATTTAGGTACTAAAGTAAAGTACTGCTTTAGGTACTAAAAGTACTGCTTTAGGTACCACAGTACTGTTTTGACTTTCTTGCCGAATCCAGGATCTCCACAAGAAGGTCATGAACGAAGAATCGGGAGATTTACGATGGTTAATGAAACCTTTCCAAAAATTCTGAGAAATAATTCTCCGGAGAAGATTAGCTCTCTAAGAAGGGGAAACATTATATTTTTTAAATTATGATCACAGACGTGTTCAACCTTGCCATTTTTTATGTTTAATGGAGAATGAAGTTTTACATATTATTTGCTCTATATTATTCTTTTATAGCATTTGTATAATATTTTAAATTATTATTATTTCTACCATATTATAAGTATCTTTATTCTTGTACCCTTGAAATCTTTTCTGGAACACGACAGCTATATAAATAAATACATTTACTTAACCTCTCTCGGCGTCAGTCACCTTCCCCATGTAAGAGGGAGAGTAACTCCTATTTCATAAGACTTCTATGAAGATTAAATGAGAAAACATATGTAAAACATCTAGCAAAGTGTTCAGGCCTTAGTAGCCATTTCATACATATCAGCTTTCTCCCCTGCCCCATTTAATTTTTCCTTTTGGTCATATGGGCTCTATTAACGTTTCTCCTCTCCATGTTGGTAGACTAAATGATGCTAAGAAAACTTTAAATATTGTTAAAGTTTCTGATTTTCAACTAGTTTCATTTATTTAATTATTTTTATCCTAAGCCCTTAAAAATACAAAGGCATTTTCCTTTCTAACAAGTACTTTTACTTTGCTCAGAAATCCCTGAGGAAAAACCCTTAAGGAAACTGCTTTCTTTCTTTCTTTCTTTCTTTTTTTAATAAATTTACACATTCAATGTTTCATTCTTTTGCTGTCATTTTCCAACCTGTCAAACACATCTGTTTTGCTTTTGCTTCAGTGGGTTCTCTGCAGGAGCCTACTTTTTGACATGATTATCCCAGCAATCTCATTTTTAGCTCCTACACTGGCAGCTACCTCCTGAAATGCTTTAAGATATTTTACAGATTTTGCTCTTAGTGACTCTTTAGAGACTACTTTTTGCGGGGGAAGGGAGTAAGATTCCGCTCGAATGTATTTCTAATCTCTATGTCCAGTCTTGTTTTTAAATAAATAATTTATATTCTGTGGGTCCTGTCTGATGGAAGGTATAAACTTGCATCTCCCTTCAGGAGAGAACTCTGTGAATTCCTAACTCTTGGAAGTTCGGCTGATGGTACCTTTAAGCTCTAATGCATTAGCAAATGTGTTATGGCCTTAGGGTGTCTTCTTGACAGTGATAGGATGTCAGATTCCCTTTGGGTTTGAGAAATCCGCAAGAGAGTGTGTTCTCTCTCCATTGAGACATTTTCTTCCAGAAACCAAGAATTTCGGGCTCGCAGTTATTTTACCACCTGCAAGCTTCACCTTTCCTATCAATCCATTATCCTAGATGACATGTGACATCTCCCACTTCAGAACAGTTTCACTGCATTTTCTCCACCATTGTAATGTCATTCAGAGTGGCAATCATTCACTTTGATGATCATACTGAATTATAAGTTTCCTATAGCCCATGGCTTTCTCTTTGAACTCATTTTTTCCCCCAGATGAAACCAGTAATATTGTCTTCTGTGTTCCTTGTGTATATTACACACACCTCCGTTTTTTAAAAAAATCATTTTGATCTACCGTTTCTCTTTAGCTTCTGCCATAGTTAGAATTCTCATCATGACATAGTTGGATGTAACTACCTCCTAACTCTTTTTTCCCTGTCTCCTCTCTCTCCCCTCCTCCAACCCATCCTCTGCGCTGTCATCAATACACCTTTTTAATACATATAGCTGATTACATTATTCCCCTTTTGAAAAATCCTTAAGTCAGTCTCTGATACCCATAGATCAAGAACTTGCTTCTTTGGGGGCCATAAAAGATTATTTGCAATTCAGTTCTTATTTACCCTTTGAACTTAACCTTCTGCTCATCCAAAAATGTATTTCTAGCCCAACCATCTTTCAGAATCATAATGCTCCTCCATGTTCTGTGACTTGACATATGGTGTTACTTCTCCCTGAAAGGCCACATTGTTTGAAATCTTCCAATTCGGTCTCCAAAGTCAGTTCAGATGCTACCCTCATCACACCTCATCCACGCTCCTCTTCCCACCAATGTATTACCTTTACTGTGCTCCTGAAACCCTTCTCACATTGACTATTAATGGGTTGTACAACAACTTACATCTAAATTCCTCTTCCAATTAGAGAAAGTTGACTTGAGGAAAAAAAAAAAAACTTTTAAAAGATGGCACATCTTTTTATCCCCAAGGCGTAGCACAAGTTCTACTACACTGCAAATATTTGCTGAATCCATGATTGAAGAAGAGGTCACACAGTAAAAATTGCAATGTATTAGTACATGACACTACCACGTGGTTTAAAAAATAGATTAAAAAAAGAGCAAAATGAGTTTTCAGAAAATGAGGATGAAAAATAGAAGGCAGGTGGGAAAAACAAGATAGGGAAGGAGATTCTGAGTGGGAATTTAGGAAGAATAAAAGAAGGAACACAATAAGGAGGAGTTTCAGTTTTGCATAGTCATGTCTCACCAAGCCTGTGGCCTCGAAATTTTAAGGATTGTTCTATTTCGCAGTGTCTGTTTCCTTTGGGAAAATGAAACTCATGTAGCCGACTAGCTGCAGTAAAGGTGTAGGTTTACTCTACTAGTATCATGTTTGAGTTGGCCAATGTTCAGGGCATTAAAAAAATCTGCTACTTAGATATCTCTTCCCTATGCAAGGGGGTAGGTAAATCCTGCAAAGGTTAGAGAGAAAAACAGTTAACAGAAGGACCAATGGCTTAAAAGGGAATGGGGGAAAGGAAGGCATTAAAGTACAACATAGTACATACACATTTGTGGTGGTAAAAGTGCTGAACGTAGAATCAGAAGCTCTGGGTTGTGTCCAGAATTTGCTGGTATTTATTTAGGGTAGTTTGCGTAAATCATTTAATCTCTTCAGTTCTCGTCAGGAAAACTAAGATGTTGATACCAACTTACAAGGTGGTTTGAAAGATTAAACTGCATTATGCATGTAAAAGTAATCTGCAAATTTTAGCATACTATATCAATATAAGTACTTCTTTTCACAATTTTGCCACTTTCTTTTTGAAATGTTAAAAGAACACACTTTAAGTGTATAATGGTAAAAAATAAAAATACCCTTATCACTCTGACTTTAGAAGTTTTTTATTTATTAAGACAGTAAGCAATTTTATTCATAGTGTAAAAAAAGAATGAGCAAAGGCTTAGGCCTTCCCTCTAGTTTAAGAATTACTTTAATTTCTCTTTGGTCTCATGCTTTCCCACAAGCAATTTAGAATGTCACATGCACTTAGAGTAGACAGGTTGTATGGTGAAATTGTGCAAAACGTTCATGACAATCCTCATCTGAGACATAAACACTTCTTGTTTCCTGCTCGTGTTTTCAATAAAGCCACATTATTTCAAGCAAAATTACTTAGAACATGACTAACCACATGCTCTGTGAAACAACATATAATAGAAGCACTTCTCTGAAAGAGAAAAGCATGAAACAGAGAAAGGGAAAATGCATCCTAAGAGTTTCTTTATTTAACTGACTGTCTCTGGTGTGGAGATAATTAAGTTACTACTGAGCTCAAATTTACCAATTCTTATGACCTGTCCCAAGTCTCTTTGCTACCAAGACTTCCTGCTTTCTCCTCTCCTGCCTTTCTCCATTTAAGATATCCAAGGTGCCTACTCTCTTTCCAATAACAATTTCCTTTTTCATTCTTCCTTTCAGCTTTTCATTTTTCTTTCCTCCTTCTTCGAGGGAGAGACGCCACAAAGCAGGAAGTTGTTTTGGCAAGTCATACTCAGGCCAGGAGAAGCAATTGTTTTCAAATTAATCGAGTACTATCATAACTTTGACCATTTCCCCCCCTCCTGGTCCCCAATGTATAAGGAGGCCCGAAAAGATTCATCACTTCTTTGGACAGGTTTATACCTATTCACAGAGGAACCAATTTTCTAATATATCAGCAAGAAATATATACTTCCTCATATCTGTTTTAATATATATTACTCAGAAGTTTAATTTTTAAAATATATGTTTGTGATCACTAAAGTTATGTGCAACGTAGGCATTTTTTAATGGTCAGTTGCTGCAGGTGTCTATTTTGGTAAATCGTACATTTGAACTAACAAAATTTTATATTTCTTTTAGAAAGGGACTGACTTTCATTCTTCTGACTGTCTCAAAGTTCCAAGCATTTATAATCAAAGTTTGAAAAAGGGGCATCAGTTTGAATTAAATTTAACACATCTCCAAACTTAAGAGAAACATGTGAAGCTCAGAAATGGCATCTACTTTTGGAGAGACTATACAATGGTCGGAGGAAAGTGCCAGAATATTAACCTATTCCCAGCCTGCTGAAAGTGTAGCTGATAGATAACTCTCCAACTCATAGGCCAAGAAAGTAACAGAAATGTAGCCAACAGGTCAATATGCATTTCTGCTACTCTTCATCTTTTTTTGTCCACCTTGAGATTTTGATAGAAGTGATGCTAATGGGCAAAGACTTGGGAGAGTCTCTAAAGACAGGAGAGACCCTCTACCTCAGCCTGCTACCCAGATTCTTGATATTGTCACGAGAGAGAATGCAAAGACGAGTTTCAGTAAAGCAAAAGATGAATGGTTTTTGAAAACAAAAGTGCACCCTCAAGAATGAGGTATGTGGGCATACTCAGGAGTGAGTTGGCTTAGTGGCTTGGGATTTTTCTTTTCATAGTTTTTTTTTTTTCCTAAGGGGTGGAACACTCATATTAAGGGGTAGAATATTCATAGATTTTCTAAGGAAAGGGTGGGAATTTTCTGGAATTGGATACTCTCTCCTTTGGTGTCTATTTTGGTCACCACTGGAGCTGTCATGGTGCCAGTAACTGTGTCATTTACTGTGATAATGTATTACAGTGAGTACATAATGAGGGATAAGGTCACATAGCCAGGAAATTTGATGCCATCTTGGTTTGAACTGGTCTCCAACTGCATCCTGTTTTCCTGCAACTTATAACCAGAGTCAGCATTTTTTTTTTTTTTTTGAGCTAGAGTCCACTCTGTCACCCAGGCTGGAGTGCAGTGGCACACTCATGGCTATCACAGCCTTGACCTACTGGGCTCAGGTGATCCTTCCGCTTCAGCCTTCCAAGTAGCTGGAACTACAGATATGCACTACCACACTCAGCTAACTTTTTGATTTATTGTAGAGATCAGGTCTCGCCTTGTTGATCAGGCTGGTCTTGAACCCTTGAACTGAGGCAATCCTCTCGCCTCTGCCTCTCAGAGTGTTGGGATTACAGGCATGAGCCACCACACCTGGCTGAGTCAGCATTTCTTATCTGCTGTTGGGTATTTTCCATTCTCCTGTCTCTGTCCTAAGGGTCTCTATCTCAGTAAGGGCAGAAACATCACAAGAGCAATGGATGTTTGTCATATAGAATCTTGTTACATATTGCTGTACAACAGACATATGCCAAGACAGTCAAGTCTCTGCCATCTCCACTATGTTCTCAATATATAAAAGTAACACATAGTTTTAGACTAGCCCCTTAACTTTTTTTGCTATTGTCGTTGCTTTCTTCTTTATGATGACTTTATTTTTATTGACCAAGTTATCTTGCACTGTTTTCCACAAAGTGACGGTCTTTTGGGAGGGGAAAATGATGTTGATCCCGGCTTGGGTAGCGCTTGGGATTGTGCCATTGCCATACATTTTAGCCAGTAACATATTATGGAGTTAACATCACATCCATACAGACCTTACAAATGAGCTAGGGTTATGTAAGATTGCTCGAAAGTTTTAAACAGATGGCAAGAGACGGTGACGAACACTTCACAACTGAAAACAAAACAAAACAAAAAAGTCCTTTCTGGGTAAATGATGTGTGTTGCACAGTTAGGGTTCAGTGTGATTTTTTTCCAGAGATCAGCCGGAGAAAGAGTGTGCAGTGACATGAACTCTCTGCACAGAGCATTCCAGTCCTTTGTGAGCAGTTACAAGTCCCCACCCCCTTCACACCACAGCTGGTGCTTGTTTCCACCACTGAGTTTTAAATAATTCAGTGAAATTCTTGAGGAATAGAGAATGTTTTGCATAATTTTGAAGCTTGATTACTATTTGCGCCAAATGTTGCTGATCGGCAAGATTGCCTCAAGGGGACTAGCGCAGATTTCCTCTGAACTGAGACTCCCAACAAATTTATTTGACTAAAAGCTTGGAAAGAAGAGAATCATTGCAATATCATTTCACATTTAATGTAGTAAAATTAGGAAGGTAGGTCACAACGCAATGTGAGAAAGAGCTCTATTTGATGGACTTGGCTTCTAAATCATTAAAAAGGAGCACCATTCCTTTGTTGCAGTTATATTAAAACTTACTCTTTTTAAAAACAATGCTCTTGTTCACTTATTCTTGGGAGTTTTTCCTCTTTCTCTATTCCACTCCAAGAATTACTAATATTAAAGAACTCATTATTATGCCAGAGATGGTAAGCATTCCATTTGACTTCTTTTTGTATAAATTTTTCTTTGTAGTTAAACAGAACATAATGCTTTAAAAAACCGGAAAGGTGATTAGAGCACAAGATATACAGGGGCTATTGGTTTAGAATAGAGAATTTCTAATCTAAAAAAGGATCATACTTTGGAGTAGAGTAACTAAGAAGGTAGATCAGGCCCCAAAATAAGAGGAAATTAAAGTGAACCAAATAAATAAGAAAGCTAGTTGAGGGAAGAAATATCTCTAAGCATCTTCCTTGAAACAATAGACTTGGAGGATGGGCTAACTCAATGTCTTATGCGCAGAGTCCAACAAGACTAGACTGGATTTGAGGACGGTAGAGAATCAGCTCCTAGATGCAATTAGTTCTATTCACAAACATCCTCAAGCAGGGTGAGCACATGTCCAGTTCTGAGGATGACCAAATCCTCAGAACAGATAACTACTCTCACAGCAGCTGGAATGGTCGATCATCACACCTAACAAAAAACAAGTAAACAAGCATGACACATCAGTTGGTAATTCTGCTTTAAAGGAAGTCCAGAGGCCTGGATTTCCAGGGATATTTCAAGTCTTAAAATTCTCTCTCTTTTAAAAAATTTTTATTATTATTATTCTTTAATTTTAGAGTTGTGGAGGTGCAACTTTATGGATTTGTTCCATAAGTTGGCTGCGTGCAGGTGAAATTAGGGCTACTAGCTGGTTCTTCCTCCCCTTAATAGTGGACCAGGTACCCACTGTGTTGCTATATTCTGTCCTCCCGATCCTCCCTCCCCTAGCTGTGCTCAGAGTCTGACAAACACACCCTTGTGCCAATATGCCTACTGTTCAGGTTCCACTTATGAGCGAGAACACACGGTGTTCAGTTTTTTGTTTCTGTGATAGTTCACTTAATATGCTGGTCTCCAACTGCATCCAAGTTGCTGTGAAGGCCATGATTGCGTTCTTCTTCATGGTTGCATGAAATTCCACCATGTATATGTACCACATTTTTTTATCCAGTCCACTTTCCATGGGCATCTGGGTTGGTTCCACGTTTTTGCTCTTGTGAATAGTGTGGCAATAAACATGCGTGTGCAGGTGGCTTTTTGGTAGAGTGATTTATGTTCCTCTGGGAATATTCCCAGGAGAGGGTTTGCTGGATTATATGGATGCTCAATATTTAGTTCTTTGAGAAATTCAAAGTTCTTTAAAATGAGATAATCTGTGTTTTTCTCCCCCCTTATCATTTAGATTGTCAAATAGAGAGAATGCTATCTGTCCATATTTGTAATCTTAATTTGTAGAGTTTACAGAGTAAGAGTGATCTTGTACCTCTCTGTCTTCACCTCTGGACATCCTGTATTTGCTGACACATCCTTTAGCAAGTGTCCTATTTAATCTCTCTTAACTTGAGACTGAATTGCACTAGTAATCTATTTGAATCCATTTTTCATCCATCTTGGAATAACTGACTGGCTACAAAGTCTTTGAGTGTTGAAGCTGGATTCAGAGGCTGCTGCTTCTGTCTTTTAGAGGTCCTTCTAACCTAAGTGTTTGCTCCTGGAAAGAACTCAGTGTGAGAAGTGAGTGGAAGGCCCCATCCTAAACCCCCTGAAAGGATCTATGTGATTCAATGAACCTGTATTCAGTAAGCACATCCGTGACCTAGTTAGCAGTAGTAAATGAAAGCAGTTAGGAAAGTCCAGGACTCCCATAGTGCCTTTAGCTTGCCAGGAAGCACATGGAAAAGAAATAATGAACTAGTCTTCCATCCAACCTATGCTGTGGGAACATACGCTGAACTCGAGGTTATCAGAATTTGTGCCAAGTTCTCGTTTCTTCCCTCTACCAGGTATCACAGGTATGGCTGTATTAGAAAGAAAGGAAGGAAAACGAATGGCCAATTTATCACTCGGTGAAGGGATTTCACTTAGGATTGAATGGTACCTCTTACGAAAAGAAGTTACATAAAATTTCTATGTTGATTGTTTCAAATCACAACTGAAAGTAAGTGTTGGGTATTAGAGGCCTGTGCTAATGAATACACATTCAAATAGGTTGGACAAAAACAGCTAGAAATGGTAATAACAATATTTACTTCTAAATGTGTCATATAAATATACTACATATGTTATGCATAGACAAGCCAGCACACTAATAATTTTCTAACCAATTTGTAGTCAGATGAAAAGAGTTTGGATCAAACCATAAGACAATCTAAAAATGAAAAAAGCTATATACGCTAAATCTAGGTCTTCCCGCAACTAACTTTGACGTAAAGCAAATATCAAATTACCTGAGATTCAATACTTTTATTTATAAAACGTGGGCAATAACACCTACCTCAAATTGAGATATCAAATGAAATGAGACATGTAGGTGCTTTTGAAAATGGATATGCAATCAAGAGTGATGTAGATTATTAAAGAGATGAAAAAAGATAAGAAGGAGAAAGAAAAGAAGTAGAAATTCTAGGAAAATCACTGTTCTCAATACCATGGTCTCTAATTTTCTCATAAGGTATTTCCCTCCCCCTCTGGTCATCAGACCTTTCAGTTAACCAATCATAACTTTCAGAAAATTTTAAGAATTGTATTTTTAAAGCAGGCCCATGGCTTTGAAATTCAGTGTCTTCTATAGTTTGAGTTTAATTGTCTTGACTCTAAGAAAAAAGCCAAGGTGGTTCAGACCACATTATGTAGAAAATAACATTTACAGTAAATAGAGAAAATATACCTCCTCAAAATAATCAAGAATGTCTGCAATAATTACACTGCACAGCCCAAGTCATTAAAATAATTTTTAATAATCCAATTGCATTTTATCAAGGAAAGTCAATATTGTACAATTATAATATTCAATTAGTAGAAGAAGTAAAATTACCCTAAATGATAATCTCATTAGTGTCTTTGAAGTAGTCAATAAAAGAGAAACTCTTCTGTATGAACATTTATCCAACTTCCTGATCCTGATTGTCCAATTAGGAAACTTGCATCATTAATCCAAGCCAAGGGATCAATACACTTTTCAATTGTAAAGCAGATAATCAACTGTAGCAGATTTTTGCATTTTAAAAAAGTATCATGTCAAAATATGCCAATATTTGCAGAGGTTATTAGAAGACCTTGCTAGATCAGATTTCTTTATAAACATTGTCCTTAATGTATTTCATTGCTGTTGGCTCCTCAGTCCACACAGGGCTCATTGAAGTGCATTTGTCAAAAGGCAAAAATGCCAAATGAGTGAGCTTTGTTGAGCAGATTGCTTTGGATATTCAGAGGCTGTTGCCTTGTATATGTGAAAGCACACACCTATATACAGCAAAATATCAAAAATTAAATCTTGCAGTTTGTTTCCTGCTATAAGGGACAGAAGGATACCCAGACTTGAACTACAAATAGACAAAATCATGAACTTCACAGCAACCTGGATGGACTTGGAGTCTATAATACTGAGTGATGTATCATAGAAACAAAGAACTGAGTATCACATGTTCTCACTCATAAGCAGACCTTGTACAATTATTGCAATACTATAAGAAAAGGATTGGCAGTAGCAGGAAACTGCCGCCTGGGAATCTGCCGGGGGAGGGAGGGCACACCTCATCAATAAGGGTACTTGCATAATGAACATGTGTATACCTAACCCTGAATTGTACTCCACATCTTTAAAATAAACAAATTAAAAGAGAGAGAGAAAAAAAAACAAAAAACAAAAAACTACAAATAACTAGAAGTCCAGGGACAGGCTAGCTCTTGGTGTGGCATGGGGCAGTGGCCATTTTTCCATCCACATAGTGTGGGCTTCACTCTGATAACAGTTCTGTTCATGTCCAATTGTTGCCTGCAAGTGTCAATTGGGAATGTGTGAATTTTTGGTTGAGGGCTGGAAGGGGGAGGAAGAAACTCCCCCACAGATATGGACAACTATTTTTTCAGTCTGATGGCCAATTTTAATCACAAGTCTACCTACTCCTGCACCAATGGCAGTCATAGAGGAATTTCATGCACCGGTTAACTTAACTCCCATCCTTGGATTGGGGGTTAGGTAGTCTTTTGTGCGACATGCTCTTAGTTCTCCATCGAGAAAGCCTGCTGCAGAGAGCATGGGGTGTTGCCAGCTCTCTGTTTCCACTACAGCATTTGTTTGGAGACCATCCTTTCCCAGGCCACTCCAAGACAATGCTCCTGGTGTAGGATCACTTCTGCAAAATGCAGATGCAGGACATCTCTACAAGGTCACATAGGAGGTTCCTTGTTTTATCAGATGTAAAGATCCTTTCGATCGTGGGACACAACGCGCAGACGCTCAAGATGTAAAGCAGAACTCTTAGTTACCTGTGCAGTCAGCCTCCCATACGGTGGGTTCCACATGCAAGGATTCAGCCAACAGAGGTTCGAGAATATTTGGGAAATCATAACGGATGATTGAATCTGCACGAGACACGTACAGACTCTTCTTGTTATTGCTAAACAATACAGCATAAGAACTATGTAAAGGCCATTTACATTATATTAGATATTATAACTAATCTAGAGAAGCTTTAATGTTATAAGGGAGGATGTGTGTAAGTCATATACAAATGACCATTTAATTAATTAATTTATTTTTCACCTTTAAATTTTTTTATTTTAAAATTGTGGGGCGCAATTCAGGGTTAGGTAGACAAATATTCATTGTGCAGGCACCCTTGTTGATGAGGTGTGCTCCCCTCCCTTCCCCAGGCAGTTTCCCACCACTACTGCCAATCCCACCTCCCCACCGCCCCACGTCCCTGCAGTTTCCCGCTACTGAATATGACCATTTTATATAAGGGTGGATTTTGATATCCAAGGGAAGTCTTAGAACCCACCGCTCACAGACGCTGAGGAAGGGATAGCTGTACTTCCAAACGGGACATAGCTTTTAGGCAAGACCACACTGGGAGTTGCACATGAGGACAGGGTAACAGAAAACTGGAGCTGTGGAGGAACTTGCTGTGGCAACAGGAAAGGGGCTAGCTAGGTATCCCATGACCCCTGTGAATTGGCTAATTTGAATAATTTTGTGGGGTCCAGAGCATAGGGACTATCCTCAGTTGCTGGGTACTTGGCCCTGGGACAGTTAGGAAACGGGCACAGTGCATAGAGATTAGGGTGTGGAGTTTATCAGCCGCTCAAGAAGGGGCAGTGACAGACTTCTAGCAAGGGCCTCCAAATTGGGTCAAGATGGCATAAAAAACCAAAAAACAAAACAAAACAAAAAAAACCACTTCCTGTCCCATCTCCCCTCCTTTTTCCTCTCCTTTCACAGATGTCATGCCTACATGGAGGTCTGAATGCTTTCTCTGCCTTCTGTGTTATCTTTCTCAGACTTTTGGCCCCAGTAGTAAAAATGAGGGTTGTGTGTCCTGCATACAAGAAGCAAGCAAGTAAACAAGTGTGCACAAGTACTCACTACCTGGCCAAGCGGAAATTTTCCTGGAAAACTTCTGTCAAGTTTCTTAGGCACCATCAAATGATAACCTTTTATGTTACATTTCAGTGATCCTTAAATTTGTAGCTAAAAATAAACATGACTTAACATTTCTTTTGTTGGTGCAGTATACTGAACATGTCTAGCAATTTAATTTTATTTGCTGAAAGAAAAAGAAGTCTGTTTGCTTATTATTAATTACTCACATGTTGGTTGTTCGCTTGCGTTGATAAGGCATACCATGTTTCGAAATGCTTTAGTTATTTTTTTGCATTATTAGGCAGCAACCTCATTAGGTTGTTTTAGTGTTTTCTCTCAATCACATGAGACAATTAAAAGTAGTGTGCTAGGTACACTGGCAGAATAAAACATTTCATTTGTAAAAGCTAGAAATGTGAGTTCTGTTTTTGTTTTGTTTTAAAAAGAAGCTACTGCCTTTTGTTCTTACTGTTTCATTTTTACTGCAGTACTTAGATATAAACTAAAACTGGGGTATCCGCATTTAATTTTTTGGAAAAAGCTTGAAGAAAGTTTGTGTGTGTGTGTGTGTGTGTGTGTGTGTGTGTGTGTGTATGTGTATGAGATATGAACAATATTCCTTAATGCTTGGTTATATCTTCTGATTTTAATTTCTCTGAGCATCAGAGACCACTGAAGGAGTTGAAATATGTGAGAAGGAATTTTAAAAAACAACAATAGAATCTACTAAATATCACAATAATAAAGCAATTCATTGACAGTATAAATTAATTAAAATTAATATTTTGATCCACACAAAAGAAGATAGTACTGAGACCCCTGAGATCTTCATAGAAGGTGGACACAGCCTCTTAGGTAAGACAGAAATATAAGCTGTCTTTCTCAGAGTGCTTCAAGGTCATAAGTCTGACGGGACCACTGGATCTGGTCCAGGCCTAGACTCCCCTGGCTGCGGTCGTCAGGTGTAGAATAATAGGAATGAATTGGGTAGCGCAAATGGTCCCTCCAACGTCAAAATTCTCCCGGATCCTCATCCCAAAACTCAACACCAATTCTAAGATTTCTGATCAGCTAGGGAGATGTTATGTAACTTTTCTTGCATTATTTTCTGTTTTTTTCTTTCAGTTCAAACTTTGTGATACTTTAGCTATACAGTCACAAACCTTATAACAATGTTTCAGTCAACAACAGACAGCATGGACTGAAATGGTTCCATAAGATTAAAATACTGTGTTTCTACTGTATCTTTCCTATGTTTAGAGAAACAAATACTTACCATTGTATATGTATTACAATTGCCCACAGTACTTGGTACAGTAGCATGCTGTCCAGGTTTGTAGCCCAGGAGTAATATGCTATAGCTTATAGGCTTGGTGTATTGTAGGCTGTCCCATCTAGGTTTGTGTCAGTGAACTCTATGATGTCTAAACATGACAAAATTGCCTAAAGATGCATTCCTCAGAATGTATCTCTGTCATTAAGTCATGACTGTTCTAATTCCACTCTGTGTTCTTAAATTTATAGCCACATATCTACAAAGTTCCTAAATTCAAGTATATGTATGTACCTAGATGCAACATACATAAGAACTCGACATGCCTCTGTGACAAACATACACATTTGTGCTGTAAAATATAACTATTAAATAGCTTCATATACTCATAGTATTTTTTTAAACTATGGATATATGTTAACAGCTGTCTTAGATATTGATGATTATAGGGAATGATTATAGGGAAAAATGATGTCTGAAATGGGTATGGATTAATTTAAACAATATGATTTTATGAGAACTGAAAGGACGTGTAATACATCTTATTATAGATTATTTCCTTTATGTCCTGTCAGTATGGGTCATCTTCTTTGTAAAAAGCACACATACGTTTTCTTTGTGAGAAATACAAAAAATTAGAGAAGCACCATGCATAAATAAGGGCGACAAATACGTGTTTCTTCTTTACAGATATTTGATGGCATCAGACTCTTCAGAATTAAATATTTCTGGCAAAAATTTGCCATAGAAAAATAGGCACTGAAATGAAATTCGGATAGAGGAAACTCATAACTTGATTTAATCACTTAGTTAAAATTGTAGTTTGAGTAAAATGAGAATTTACTGGGTAACAATTTCTGTACTTTGAGAGAGTAGAGAGACCAGTACACATAAAATACAAGTGGCATAAAACATCATTAGCGTGTCATTAAACAGTCGTTGCAAATGATGACTGTCCAAAAGTGGTGAGGCTTCTTGTTGGACATTTACAGATTTTCAGTCTTGTATGTGTGTGTGTAGGATGGGCAGAGTGAACGATGGAGGAAGCTGAAATAGACATAGCCAAACAGAAATACAAAGGATCATGTCCCTAATTGATCCAACCACCCTCTTACATTCATTTGAATAAGCAGGGAAACTAAACTAAACTTCAAGAAACTGACAAAAACCTGGTCACACTCATTCTTCCAGTTATTTTCCAAACACATAAGTCACACATTTTTCTTATTCTGAAGCAATAGAAAGCATTTCCATTTTGTACGAAAATAAGGCCAAATGTCACTAAAAATAAACAGACTCTAGAAAAAGCTAAAATATATCCCTATGTCCATTATAGATTATTTTTTCATTTATGTAGGTGAAGCTTAGTAGAAATGTTTTCAAGAATGACTTTAAATATACTTTCAAGTTTTCTCTCGGATGTGAAAAATTTTAAATATGGGTCTCTCAGCGATTCCCTGATCTTTGCCCTTGAATGAAGACTCATATACTCTCCAATTTATTTAAATCTGTTTTTCCCCAAACGAAGTCATTTATACCAAGAGGTTAAAAAATGCTCACAAATCAAGTTAGAGCTCTATTTAAAATGCTAATGTAAAATGTTGCACTATATAAGGACGAGCAGACAATAAATACTCCCCATACAAACATTAGTTCAAGGCACTGCTAATGAGTTCACCTCTATTATCTTCCAGACTGTGGCTCCATTAGCGGTGTTGTAATACCAAAGATAATTAGTGCAGGCTTGTCATCTTGATTTTTGCTAACATTATGGCTTTTATTTTGTACTATACTTTTTAAGGGTTCCTCTGAGAGTTTGTGGCTCACTTTGTTGGCCGGGGAGAAGCTATTTATCCTGGCTTAACAAAAGCACAGTTTAATTAAGAAGCATTCTGCCATTATCGTGTACTCCGGACTACTGTTTTGATGCTGGTCTCTAAATGCTAAGATTTGTCAGATTCAATTTCTCTGTTCTAATTTCCTATCAGAGAAAATGTGATACCAGGCATGGATCCAATTTTCCTTTTCTATTAGCATTTATATTGACAAAGTTAATGATTTTATTATCATCTTTGGCTTGTTACTAAACAGCAGACATCGTATCCTTCCTTGTGGATGGTTACATATATATTATAAACTCATTGTCCCAAGAGGAATTACAACTCATTCTGTTAAATTTATTTTGAGGTGGCTGAGTTAAGTGGTGGGAAAAGAAATTGGAAGAGCATGAGAAAAATGATAGTATTCCCAAATAAGAAGCAAGATTAATATTTTTTCTATATGAAGAGCATATCCACATGAATAGACTGGTAAAGACTCTGTAAGACTCTCCTGACAGGTTGTAATGTAATGCTATGATCCCTGATACTGCTTGCAAATGGAATATCTGAGAAAGTGTAAATCCTGTACTTTTGCACTCAAGAAATATTCTAATGGGACTGCGACTCTCTTTTGGATTTGCAACATAATCAGCTCAAGAGGTGGTATACTTTTGCACTGATTTCTCACCTTTGAGAACTAAAATTTTTCTCTATAACTAAACTCTTTCCCTGATTTAGCTGTTGTTTACATGTTAATTTCTTTCACAAATATACAAGCTGAAGTGAGTTTTAAATCCCTATTCATGAATAACTTACCTATAACGTAAGTGCAAATGAATTAGTTGTATAATTTTATGCAAAAAAATCATGATGAGGCACTTCTGTTTAATCTGTTTGTTTTTTGCAGGTTATTACCATGTATTCTTTATGATACTTTCCTTTAGATTTCATAGAGGCATTAGTGCTCTCAAAGTAGACAATAGTCATATATTAGAAACTCTTATATCAAGATAAATGCAGAACATTTTATAGTAAAATTTTATTTTACTTTTTTATCTAATGTATTGTAAGCATATTTAAGTAAATTTTTCCATTATTTATAAAAATGAAAAAATATAAAAAGAAACTAATTTCTTAATTTTTTTTCAATCAGTGCAAGAATAATCATATTCTTGCCACAAGTAAAGTGAAATGAGAATATATCCATGGTATGCAATTAGATATATTTAGTATCCAAATACTGTCTATATGCAAATTCCATGTCAACATTTTAAAAATCATATTCGCCCTCTGAGACATGTATGACTAACACCATAATTTCATAGTGGCAAACAAAAATCAGTCACTCTAGAGATTTTAAAATCAATTTCCAGAGGCATCAAATAGCAGAGTCCCTTTTTTTCATATCCATGGCTTATAATTTAAAATAAAAATAATAGAACAGCATCAGCAGAAATAAACATAACAAGAGTAGATAGTAATTTGGGGGAAGAGGCAGAGGGACAGAGGAAGAAATAGAGGGAGACAGCAAAGGAGAGGGGGAAGGAAAGAGAGAAAGAAGAAATAAAAAAGAGAACACAAATGAACATATATTTATAAAGCTGGTTCTTAAATTTAAAAAAAAACAGTAATTCAAATACTGCAGGCTGACCACATACAGAAGATTAAAGCAGGACCCCTATCTATCCCCATACACAAAAATTAACAACCTAATTTTCAAAGTGTACTGTAGGAACAGAATATAAGAGCATAATCTCAGAGCTAAAGGTACTTTGCCATTTTTCTATTATACACACACATGCACACACACACATGAATTAGTGTCTCCAAATCTTTCATGATTTAGACATGAATAGAGATAATAGTGTTTTATTGGAGAATATTAGCTTATTTACAAGTAATCAACATTATATAAAAAATTTACCTTAGCTGATTATATACTTAGCTTATTTTTATTATTATGTTTTTTGAGTTGGAGTCTCACTCTGTTACCCAGACTGGAGTGCAGTGGCCGCTCCTGGCCACTGCAGCCTGGACCTGCTGGGTTCCGGCGATCCTTCTGCCTCAGCCTTCCGAGTAGCCGGAATTACAGGCACGTTCTACCACGCCAGGCTGATTTTTTAATTTGTTGTAGAGATGAGGTTTTGCCAAGTTGCCCAGGTGGGTCTCGAACCTGCAGGCTCAGGCAATTCACTCACCTAGGCCTCAAAAAGCGCGGGATTACAGGTTGAGCCACCGAGCCCGGCCTATACTTAGCTTATTAAACTGTATGTAGCCACCTTAAATTCGGAGTGCAGAGTAAAATTTAATTTTGGTTTCTTCTTAGCATTGGCATCGACAGGTTCCTTTTTTATGCTCCCTTAATCTAAAGTGGTTTTGTGAACTGAATATAAATGCTGCTACTAGGCTGATAATACACAGTGCATTTTAAAACATGAGTTCGCTATTGTATGTAACTTCACGTTTCACTTGTAAGGAAGATACAGTATTTCTATTAGCACTAGATTTATTTCCAGTTCTGAGCGCCAGCCAGCACCACCGATAAAATTCAGTTTGTCACAGTAAGGATCATGCAGGCTGGTTTACTTTTGAGTGTTATTTCACAAAATGGGTTGGATCTGATTGTATCAAATTGTCCGTGTGTATTTAAGTTTTCTTTTTCTCTTGCCCTTTTTGTTAATATAAAAAAATCATTTAAAATATTGCTCTCTATACAGTTCCTGATCTCTTTTTCCTAGATTATTAGTTTCTAAACTCAAATCTTCCATGCATAAAAAAACACCGTGATCATATGAGTGGGGATCCCAAAAAGTGCAAAATTACTTTTTAGAGGGCAGACTCCTTGTAGTACAAGCTTACCCTGCTAGTTAAGTGTTCTAGGAACCCATCAACTTCAGTTTACCAGCTAGCACTGCTGTGAGAAGCTGCATTTGGCTTCAGTGAATATTTTTGTTTTGAGATTTCATCAATACATTTACCCATTTTATAGGAGGTATTTTATATAAACAACCTGCCCACACCACTCTTTCAGCTGTTTTTGACCAAAAAAGACATAACCCCATGCACCACCTTCCCCATTCACCTGATCTCACCCTGAGCACATTTATTTATTTATTTTTGGTATCCCTTGGATAAGAAATGTCCTCAAAGGGAAACATTTTGCCAATGTGGAAGAAGGAAAGAAGTGAAACAAAAAATGGCAGAAGCACTAGAAGGCATCAATTTTGACAAGTTCAAAAACTGTTTTGAGCAGTGGAAAAAGCATCTCCATAGGTGTATTACACCAAACAGAAGATATTTTGAAAGCGATTGAAGTTTAAACACATAAGATTATATATATTATTCTTATAAATAAATTCCAGTTTTTGGGGTCTTCCTTCATATATTACTTATCTGTTAATACTGAACTATTTATTTTTTACAATTGTTCGTATTTGAAATCAAGGTTCATTTATTCCTCCAAAAATATTCCTGACTTTGTGAAAATTATATTTAGAAAACAAGGAAAACACAATACAAAATAGAAATAAATTGTATATCATGTTTGATGGTAAGTCCAAATGAAGGAAAAATAAGATACTGGTAAGAATTGACCTCGTTGACAAAGAAACTTTCAGAAAAGACTTGAAGAAAGAGAGAGTGAGTTATGCAAATGCCAACAGAAAATGTACCTCCTAGAGGGAAATTCAATGGAAGTAGGAAGGAGCCTTGTGAGTTAAGAGAATTGAAATGCAATGACACCAATGACCCTAGAGAAGTGTGTATAAGGAAGAAAGCAACTTCAAATCCAAGTGGTAGGTGAACATATAAACTAAGGAACAAGCAGAACATATTTATATCAAGGCTAGTGAATGTTTTCTATATATACGTACAATTAACTGTGGGCAGCTTGTACTGACAATGGTATTAGCTAATTTGACTGCCAATATTGATCCAATAACCTATTAATTAATATTTGATTCTATAGATAAAGCTAAAGATTTCAAATCAATGCTGGTATAATACATCAGAATCATATGGGATTGAATAGTATGATTTTCTATTTGCAGAGTTAACCTAGGGATAACATTGTATTAGGATGTGGCTTTTTGTTTGTTTGTTATTTAATTTCCACCAAAATAAAGGTAATTTCCACAGACATCAAAATAATTTGTTGAATAAAAACAAATTTAAATTGTCAAGCAGCTATATGTATTTATTTATATGGAAGACAGGTACTGCCTTGAGCTCAATTTTTATATGAATCACATTAAGCGGTGCAACATCTATGTAGATATACTTCTAGATAATCAAGATTTGCAGGCATCAGTCTCAAAAAATTAAAGCTACATTTATCTTCCCTATTACTTCTGAGTGCAGCAATTACTTTTTATACTCTAATGAAGATTTGAGTTAGTGTTACATAACCATAAAAATGAACCTAACCACTATTTAAACTAATTTTACTCATTTGTGCTTAGGTTTATACCATATCTCAGATTTAATAGTAACATAACTTTGTTTATTTAAAACTAGTATAAAGGTAATACATCTTACATAATTGTTTTGTCTTTGCATTCCACAATACTGAAGTTGTACTTTAGTCTTTGGTTTTTAACATTTATTTTATTTTAGTGTTGTGGAGTATATGGGAGGATTTAGTACATAAGTACTAAATTTCATGCAGGTGAGGTTTGGGATTTTAGTGGGCCCTCTCTCCCCATGATAATGGACATAATACCCAGTTTGTAGCTGTGTGTCCCTTATACCTTCTCCCTCCCTCCTTTAGCAGTGTTCAGTGTCTGTTGTTCTAAACTTTGTGCTCATGTGACATGTGATCAGGACATGCTCATGAATGAGAACATACGGTATTTTTTAATGATTCTGTGATTGTTTAGTATAATTGTATACAGCTGCATCCATGTTGCTACAAAAAACATGATTTTGTTCTTTATGGCTGTGTAATATTCCATCATGTATATGTAACACACTTTCTTCACCCAGCCCATGTTTTTACATTATTTTATTATAAAGATATAGTGCACAAGTATGATTGTCTCCAGCTTCATGCAATTTGCTGCAAAGTCCATGATTTTGGCCTTCTTTATAACTGCATAATATCCCATTGTGCATATGTACCACATTTTCTTTATCCAGTCTACTTTTGATGGACAGTACGGTTGGTTTCATGTTTTTGCTAGTGTGGGTAATGCAGCAATAAACAATACTGTGCAGATGTCTTTTTTACAAAACAATTTGTATTCTTTCAGGTGTATTCCCAGAAGGGGGATTGTTGGGTTATATGGAAGATATATTTCTAGTTCCTTTAGAAATTGCCACATTCTTTTCCATAGATGTTGGACTAGTTTGCACTTCCAAGAGTGTAGAAGCATCCCCTTTTTTCTGCACTCACATCAGCATCTGTTGTTTTCTTATTTATTAATGATGGACATCCTTACTGGTGTTGGGTGATATCTCAATGTGGTTTTGATTTGCATTTCTCTGAGGATTAGTGAGGCTGAGCATTTTTTCATATATCTGTTGACTGCTCATATGTCTTCTTTTGAAAAGTGTATCTCTAATCCTGAATTTTGCCCCACATCTTTAAAGTTAAAAAATGAAAAACATAAAAAAAAGAAAAGGAAAAGTGTCTATTCATGTCCTCTGCCCATTTTTAACAGGTATGGGTTTTTGTTGTTGTTGTTTTTGTTTTGTTTTTTGTTCAACTCGTTTAAGTTCCTTGTATATCTTGGATGTTATGCTTTTGCCAGATACAGAGGTAGCAAACTTTTTTTCACATTCTGGGGGTTGTCTCCCCACTTTCTTGATGGTTTATTTTGCTGTGCAAATGCTTTTCAGTTTGATATATCCTACTGTCTTTATTACCTTTTGTGGCATACACTTTTGGGGATCTGATCAAAAATTGGTAACCGACTCCAATGTGCATATAATTGTTTTCTGCATTGTCTTCTAAGATTTTTATAGTTTGAGGTTTTACGTTTAGGTCTTTGATTCATTTAGAGTTGATTTTTGTACATGGTATTAGATAGGAGTCCTGTTTCATTCTTCTGATTGTCGTCAGCCAGTTTTCCCAACACCATTAGCTGAATATTGTCTCCTCTCCCCAGTGGTTGTTATTGATGATTTTGTCAAAGATGAGTTGGTTGAGAGATTGAGTCTTTGCTTCCAGCATCTCTGGCCTGTTCCATTGGTCTATACACTTGCATTTGTACCCCTTCCAGTCTGTTTTGATTGTGTAGCCGTGTAGTCGATTTTAAAGTCTGGAAGCAAGATATCGTCTGCTTTGGCTCCTTTTGCTGAGGATAGTTTTGGCTATTCTTTCTCTTTTTTGTTTCCTTATGAATTTCTGTACTGTCATTTTCAGATCTGAGAAGAATTATGCTGGTAATTTGATGGGTATCACATTGAATCTGTAGATTGCCTTGGGTAGAATGGTTATCTTGGCAATATTGATTCTCCCAATCCATGAGTAAGGGATGTTTTTCTATTTGTTTATGTCATTTTTGATTTATTTGAGCAGTAGTTTCTCTTTTACAAGTTGATTTTGTACCCCAAAACTTTCCCAAAGACATTTATAAGTGTAAAGAAGTTTTTGATGAACTCTTTTGGATTTCAAGGTATAGGATTATATTGTCCACAAAGAGGGATTGCTTAACTTTATCTTTTCATTTTTTGATACCCCTGATTTCCTCCTCTTGCCTGATTTCTCTAGTAAAGACTTCCAGCACCTTGTTAAACAGGAGGAGAGTGGGTTAGGGAAAATGCTTCCAACTTCTTCTTTTTGTGCAATATCTTGGTTGTGCATTTATGCTAGGTGGCTCTTACCGTTTTGAGGAACCTTCTTTCTATGCCTGGGTGTTCAAGGGTTTTTTAATTTTTTATCAAGAAGGGATGCTAGATTTTGTGGAAGGCTTTTTCTGTGTCTTATGATATAATCATGTGGTTCTTCTTTTTACATGTGTTAATGTATTGAATTATATTTATAGTCTTGCAAGTGTTGAATCAGCCCTGTATCCTGGGAATGAAGCCTACTTGGTCATGGTAGACGATTCTTAGGATGTGTTGTTGGATCCAACTTATTTTAATTTTACAAGAAGTTTTGCATCTATGATCATCAAGGAGATTGGCCTGTACTTTTCTTTCCTTGTTAGATCTTTGCTATGTTTGGGTATCAGTGTGATACTAACTTCATAAAATGATTTGAGGGGAGTTCCATCTTTCTCAATCACCTGGAATACTTTCAATAAGATTGGTTATCCAGCCCACTTTGATGGGCTGCTGGGTTGCTTCCATGTTTTTGCTAGTGTGAATGATGCTGTAATGAACATACATGCACAGGTGCCTTTTATTTTTTAAGCAATTTATGTTTTTCTGGATATATTCTCAGAAGTGGGATTTTTGATTGGGTGGAAGCTCAATTTTTAGATCTTTGAGAAATCACCCCATTACTTTCCACAATGGTGGAATTAGTTTACATTACCACCAACAGCGGAGAAATTTTCCTTTTTATCCACAGCCACTCAAACATCTGTTGTTTTCAAACTTTTTAATGCTAGCCATACTTACTGGTGTTAGACAATATATGATTGCAATTTTGATTTGCATTTATCTGATGATTATTGAGGCTGAGCATTTTTTCATATCTTTGTTGGGTGCTTAGATATCTTCTTTGTCAATGTCTGTTCATATCCTTTTCCCACTTCTTAATGGGCTTGTTTGTTTGTTTTTTCCTGTTAATTTCTTTGAGTTCCTTGTAGATCCTGGATTTTAAGCCTTTGTCAGATTCTTAGCTCGAAAATATTTTTTCTCATTCAGTGGGTTGTCTATTCTCTAAATGGTTTCCCGTGCTGAGCAAAACTTTTCAGTTTGTCAAAGTCTCACCTGTCTATCTTAGATTTTGCTGCATTTGCCTTTGAGGACTTGGCCATTAATTCATTGCCAACTTTGATGGGCAGGAGGATGTTCCCTATTTTTTTTTTCTGATTCTTATAGATTGAGCTTGATTCATTTTGTATATGGTGATGGGCAGGGGTCCAGTTTCATTCCTCTGCATGTGGTTAGCCAGTTTACCTAGCACCATTTGCTAAATATGTTTTGCTTTCCCCAATGTTTGTTTTTGTCAACTTTGTCAAAAATGAGTTAGTTGAAGGTCCATGGTTTTACTTTTGAATTCTCTGTCCTGTCTCATTGGTTTATGTGTCTATTCCTGTACCAGTGCCTTACTGTCTTGATTAATGTAGCCTTGCAGGAAAGTTTAAAATCTGAAAATGTGAAGACTCCAGCTCTGTTCCTCTTGCCAAGGATTGCTTTAGCTCTTCAGGTTCTTTTGTTGTTGTTTTGCTTCCATATGAATTTCCGTATTGTCTTTTCAAGGTCGGTGAAAAATAATGTTGGCAATTTGCATTGAAATTGCGTTGAATCTGTAGATTGCCTTGAGTAGAATGCACATCGTGGCATTATTGACTCTTTGAATCCATGAGCACGGGATGTTTTTTCATTTGTTTGTGTCATCCTGGATTTATTTGAGCAGTGTCTTGTAGTTCCCATTGTAAAGATCTTTTACCTCTTTGGTTATGTGGGATACAAAGACTTTGTGTGTGTGTGGCTACTGTAAATGGTATTGTGTTTTTAACTTGATTCTCAGCCTGCATGCTGTTGGTGTATATAAATGCAACAGTTTTTTGTGTATTGATTTTGTATTCTGATATTTTACCAAAATCATTTATTTGTGCAAGGAGGTTTTTGACTTTCTGGGGATTTCTAGATATAGAATTATATCATCTGCCAAGAGGGATAACTTAACTTCCTATTTTCTTATTTGGATAACCCTGGTTTCTTTCTCCTGTCTAATTGCTTTGGATAGGATTTCCAGTACTATTTTAAATAGAGGGGATGAGAGTGGGCAACTAAGTCTTGTTCAAGTTCTTAGGGGAAATGATTCCAACATCTGCTCTTTAAATATGATATTGGCTGCAGGTTTGTTATAGATAGCTATTATTATTTTGAGGAATGTTTCTTCAATGCAAAGCTGTTCAAGTGTCTTTATCAAGAAGTTGTATTGGATTTTATCAAATGCTTTTTCTGTGTCTAATGACATAATCATGTGGTTTTGGTTTTGGCCATGTTTATGTAATGGATTTCATTTATTGTTTTACATTTGTTGAACCAACCCTGCATGCCAGGAATTAAGCCCACCTGGTTGTGATGGATGATCTTTAAATTTTGCTGTTGGATGTAATTGGCTAGAATTTTTTTTTAGCTGCAAAATGCCTTTTTCTCATAATTTGCTAGAATCTTTGCTTCTATATTCATCAGGGAAATTCACCTTTAATTATTGTTTCTTGTTGGGTCTTTGCCATATTTGTGCCTCAGGATGATACTAGCTTCATAGAATGAGACTGAAAGAATTTTTCCCTTCTCAATTGCCTGAAATACTTCCAATAGAATTAATACCAGCTCTTCCTTCCATGTCTTGAAGAATTTAGCTAAGAAACCATCTAGACTACAGCTTTATTTCAGTGGGGAGGTTTCTTACAACTGAGTCAATTCCTTGGATTCTTGAATTGTTATTGGTCTCTTTAGGGTTTCAATTGCTTCATGTTTCAATCTTTGGAGGTTATGTGATGCCGGAAATTTCCCTATTTTCTCTAACCTTTCTGGTTTATTTGCATTAAAATGTGCATAGTAATCTCTCATAATTTGAAAAAGTTCTTCAATTTCACTTGTAATTTTTTTTTTTCCATTAATAATTGTGTTTATTCAGACTTTCTCTGTCTTTTTTTGCCATTCTTGTCTAGGGACTGTCAATCTTATTTATCCTTTCAAAAAGACAAGTTTTTGTCTTGTTGATCCTTTCTACGGTTGTTTTAGTCTCTATTTCATTCAATGATGACTTTATTTTAATAATTTCAATTTCTCTCCTAAATCTAGAATTGGATTGATTTTGACTTTCCATCTCTCTTAGGTATGGTGTTAGGCTGTTTACTTGAGATCCCCCTATTTTTTAAATATGTGCATACAATGCTATAAACTTCCCTTTCAGCAGCATTTTCATGGTATCCCAGAATTTGTTGTGTTATGTCTTTGTTTTCATGTTTCCAGGAATCTTTTTTATTTCTGCTTTGATTTCCATGTTAACGCAAAAGTCTTTCAGAAGTGAGTTATTTGATTTTCATATATTTTTTGTGTTTTGCAGGTTTCCTGTAGGTGATGATACTCATTTTGATTCCACTGCGGTCTGAGAAGATGCTTGGTGTGATTTCAACCTTTTAAATTTGTTCATGCTTGATTGATGCCCAAGAATGTGGTGAATCTTGGAATATGCTCCAAGTGCTGATGAGAATAATGTATATTTTGTTGTTGGGTAATATGTTCTGTAGATGTCTAATTATGTCCAATTGGTCAACTGAGCAACTGGGCAACCGGTTATAAATATTAGTAAAGGTTTTGAATTTTCTCATTAGTTTTTTTGCCTCAATGCTCTGTCTACGACTGTTAATGTGTTAAAATCTCCAACTATAGTTGTGTGGATGTCTATGTCCTCTCATAGTTTAATTAGCACTTGCTTTATATATCTGGGTACCCCTAAGTTGAGTGAACATATATTAAAGATGGTTATTTCTTTAATATTGAAGGTTGATTGATTGAGCCTTTTATCATTATATAGTGCCCTTCAGTATCCTTTTTAACTTTTATTGATTTAAAGGCTTTTTGTATGATATAAGATTAATTACTACTGCTCTTTTTGTTTTCCATTTGCCTAGAAAATCATTCTCCAGCACTTTATCTTGAGTCTGTGGGTGTCCTTTGCAGTGAGATGGATTTCCTGAAGGCAGCAGGAAGTCGGATCATGTTTGTGTATCCAATTTGCTACTTTATGACTTTTGATTGATGCAGTCACTCCATTCACATTTAAATCAATTGCTGATATATGGGACTTTATTCTGTCAATTACTACTGAAAGGCTGCTTTAGTTTTTAGATGTTGCTGTTAATTTGTATGGTCTGTTATTTCTGTGTTGCCTGTGCTTTTGTGATGGGTGGAATGTTTTGTTTCTGTGCATAGAACTTTTTAAAGCATCCCCTAAAGGGCTGTCCTGGGAGTGGCATATTCTCTTAGGGATTAGATGTCTTGGAAATATTTTAATTATTCTTTATTAATAAAGTTTACCTTGTCAGGGTAGAAAATTCTTGCCTGAAAAATTTTAAGGAATGTTAAAGATGGAGCAACAGCCACTTTCTGGCTTTTAGATTTTCTGATGAGAAGTCTGGTGCAATTCTATTGGGTCTTGCCCAGTAGTTTGTCTGTGCTTTCTCTCTAGCTGCCTTTACAAATTTTTCTTTCATGCTTACCTTGTGAAGATGCATTGTTATGTGTTTTGGGGATGGTCTTCTCATGTTATACATTGCAGGAATTCTCTGTATCTCTTGCAAATGCATGGTCACCTCTCTAGTGAGATGGTAGACATGTTCTTGGATTACCTCTTGGAAGACTTTTTCCAGGGTGTTCCCAGTTTCCCCTTCTGTTTCAGGGATGCCAATCAGCCATAGATTTGGTGTTTTTACAAAATCCAAAACCTCTCGTAGGCTTTTCTAATTCTTCTTGAGCCCTTTCTCTTTCTTTTTGTTAGACTGGCTTTGTTCAATACTTTGATCCTCAAGATCTGAGATTCTTTTCTCTATCTTGTCGATTCTACTCATCAGCCTTGTTATTGTGCTTTGAAATTCCAGAAAAGACTTCTTCATTTCTTGGAGTTCCAATTAGACCTTTCTTATATTGGTTAGCATTGCTTTTGTTGCCTGGATGATCTGTGCTTCCATTTTCTCTTGGCTTTCCTTCACTGCTTTTGCCACACATAGTCTGAATTCCATGTCTGTGATCAGGAGCAGGTCATTCCAGATGGGTTCCATTTTCTTGGAGTTTGGGAGAACCTTTTGTGGATGACATTTCATTAAGGATTTGCGGATTGTGGGTGTTATTTTTTTTACTCATTCTTCCTCATCTGTGAGGACAGACTCCTCTATTTTCTTGTATTGTTGTTTTTTAATTATATAAGTTTGCTACTGTTAGGGTGACTTTTAAGGGATTCATTTTTTAATCCCACAAGGTGCTCCCCTGTTGTTTTGCACCCCCCCCCTTCCCCTGGTGGTGGTAGTCCATGATGTTCTGACCACTATGGGTTTTGCTGCTCTTCTGTGTCCAGCTGCTCTAGAAAGTTGCCATTAATTGACTGGTTTGGAAGGATGCCTGCATGGTATCCCATGATGTGAAGGCACAGGGATTCAACTCTAAAGGGAGTTAGTCATAGGCATCCCTGGAGGACACTCTGAAGAAGCTTTCTTATGCCTCAGTCTATGAAATTATCTGCATGATGAATGGTGGCATGGACTGTTTTCTTACCTCCTTCTCAGGGACTGTATTATTGTCTCAGATATTGTAACTCACTATGCCATTTGGCCTCCAGCTGAGGTAGTGCTTGGAAGAAACAGCCAGCTGTAACAGGCTGGCCTCTGTTTCCCAAAGGATGTGTACAGATGTCCTAGGCAATAGTTGAGGTTATGGGAACTCCTGGAGATCCTCAGTTCCTGGGATTTTAAGGGAGCTGGAGAGTAAAGTTGGTCTGAGAAGACTAGGTCCAACTGGGTCACTCTCCAGCTTCCCCCATTGTGGGCATAATTGGCTACCCTACTGTGAAACAGGTCCCTGGTTGCTGTGGTCATGCTGCAGGAATAGGCTGAACCTTTTCCATTGTACAAAAATTTTCACACAGGGTTAGAGAGGTTTCCAGGACAACAGCATCCCCCTCCACTGCCTCCAGCCCCCCTTCCCTTGTCTGAGGCTATCCCTGCTCAGAAGACAAAGTTGCTTTCCACTGCAACATTTTTTCTGCCTGCTAGAACCAGCTGGTCTGTGTTCTGATCCCCAGCTGTGAGCACTCAGAGGAAATAGAGGGAGGGAAGGAGCCCCTGGCCATTGCAGCAGTGCTGCAGGAATGGCAAAGCCATCTGTTGCCCAGAAGCATTCACACAGGGAGAGAGAATTTACCAGGAGCTCCTCCTGATTCCCCTTCCCTCACTAGAGGCTGAATGCATTTAGAACTCAAAAGCTGTTTCCGCAACAGGATCTTTGTTGCAGTTTGCCCCAAATGAGAGCTCTCTGCAGTGGCAGAACCTGCCCTTGGAGCAAATGAAGGTGAGCTGGGGTTCGTTCCCAGCCTGGGAGCTGGACATTAAGCAGTGCTTGTAGGGAATGAGTTCTGTCAATAGTTTGAATGTAGACGTTCATAACTCAAATGGGTTCCCTGCTCCACAGGGGCTCTGGTAGCATGCAGGTGTGCCATATCCAAGCCATTTTCTATACAGGACTGGAGTCCCCTGAGGCTGTGGGGGCTCTCTCAGTCCATGGTGATAGCAAGTGCTAAAGTCTAGTTTTTCCCAGTCACCATTTTCCACATTCAAATGCTGCTCTCCATTTCCAGCACAAACCAGGTGGGGAGGGGGCTTCCTGACTCTAAAGCTGGCTGCTCATTTTCTCTCCTCCCTGCTCTCTGTGTGTCACAATGGTCATCTGTGTGTTGTGAAGTGCATCCTCCATCTCAACCAGCTCCAATCTCTGGCAGTCTCTGACTGCTGGGGCTCTCTTCCTTGGTTTACTCTGTGAATGAGATGTCAGTTGGTCACTTCTAGGTGGTCATCTTGAATCTCCTACTCCAGTCTTTAGATTACCTAACTTCTTAAGAAAAGAGAAGAAGACATACCTAGGAGAATTGTGCTGCACACTTATACAATGGGGGTTGAAATTAATGTGTCTAAAAAACAAAGGGAGAAGAAATGATGTATGAAGTGCCAATTGTTCAATAAGTTGAGCCATGGGGGCTGAATAGTATCTTGTGGTGACTTATATTACATTTTTGTGATATAAAGCATCAAAGCCTTGAAGTTAGATAACTTGTGTTTGGGAACATTTCAGATATTCACTGGTTCTGAGCCACTGCTTTCCAACTGTAAAGTAGGAGGTTGAACTAGATCAGTGATTTGAAAACTTTTTTCCAGGAGATGCAAAGAAGACATTTTCAGGACTGCCTTTGGAGTTAGAGTGATGTGGTGTGAAAGAGGGGTGCATAGCTATCCCAAGCATGTCTGTTTTATATATTGGGATTCCTTGTAAGTTTTCATTTAGAGAAAATTTTCCACTGTTAAAAACTTCAATATTGTATTAGAAATGTGTTCATGAAACATTTCTCACTTTCATAGACCACAAAAATACTTAAAATATTCTCTCATACACTTGTATATTAAAAGTCAAATATTTTGATTACACATTTAAATGGTCTCAAAGAACAGAAGTTAAAGCATATTACAAATAACAAATTTTTAAAATAAAAAATACTTCATCTTTTCACATGCATCCAATAGTATCTATATATAAGAATAATTAAATATGCACCATTATCCGTTAAAAAGTGCATGAACAATCAGTATTAAAATTGTCAGAAATTTAAAATTTTTCCTTTTTACTCATATAGCCATACTCACAGGATTTTCTACTAGTGTAATATATTTTGTGCTTAAGGATTTTATTGAACATCATGTAACATTTATTTGGCACAAATATATTTATATATTATTGCCATTTAAAAAAATGTTTGTGACCATACTTTATTATGGGTTAAAAAAATAATTCAAGATTGAGTTATAATTCCATTTATTTAGTAGTGCACAATTGATCAAAATGAAATACATTACACATACAAATGAAAACCATAAAATCACTATTTATGTCAAATATATTTTTAATTGAATTGGATAAGAATCATTTTTAGTGAGTTCATATGAATATGGATAATTATTATTTTGTGATATAATTGAATTCATCAATTTATCAAGTACTTTTGGTGTATATGTGTATGTGTCTTGCATATATGTTAGTAAAGCACAGAAAAGCATTTATGTAAATTACAAGATGACAAAGGAGTTTTTAGTAATGCTTCTCACTCATATAAACTCTTTTTGACTTATATATTAAAAATTCATTAGCTCTTATTCAATGTAGTTGAAAATAAAACATTGGAAACCACACGAACTGCAAAGAACATGCAACCTGGTGGTAGTTTGATTCACATTCTGAACAGTTACTAACAGTGTTTCATATTGAACCTGTGTTTAGTGCCTTGAAGGTTTTTCTCCTTCAGGGCAATAACCCATGTTGTGATGTTAGGGACAACTTGAAAACACTGTCCTTTTTTTGTTAAGTGGGAGAAGGGCAGTGTGAAAAGAGAAGTCAGATAGAAGAGTCTTTCTGAAGCCTATACTCAAAGTGCTTCCAGGCAGACCAATATTAAAAAGATGATATATTGAAGCAGGGGAACTAAAAATAGATTCTCTAAAAACTAGTCACATTCAAGTACCCCTTCAAAAGTCTTCATGGCCTTCTACACAAAGGGAAGCACATCCCAGTTAAAAACCTACTGCACTGGAGGATCTCTTGGTCTCTTTATATTTCATAACTTTGTGATAATTTATGACTAATTATATTATAGACTATAACCCTAAAATTTTGTTGTAATGCAGAAACAAGAAAAACATATTTTAAATGCAAATTATGAACCATCATTTAACATTTTCCTTTTACCATTACATTAGATTAAACTTCTGTAAATAATAGTAACCTCCAAATCAGTTATTGTTCTTCTCATGTGTATCTGATTGAAAACTGAACTTGAAAATTGAGTTTTCCAGTTTACTTGTAAGTATATCCAGAGCAAATCAGCGCTGTTTCATGCCTCTTACCTACTGATAAATTGAATTCACTTGAGCAAAAACGTATTAAAATGTAACATGAGAAGAATATAGGAAGAGAGCAGTGGCATGATAATTACCATAGAGATACTGTATCGACCCTGCTATTAGTTTCTCTTGTCACTGGCAAAACTGAGAAGTGACTCATTAGAGTAAATACAAAGACTTATTTTTATGTGTTACAATTATATTGTTCTAGTTTAGAAGAGAAGCATGACACAGCTACATGGATTCTGTGTGGAGCACTTTAGGTAATTAACTCCAGCAGTGACACACTATTTTCAGATAACAAGGAACATACAATTTTCACCTGAGGGCTCCAGATATTTGGCTTCCTCAAATCAAGACTGTTGTGATGGGGACTACTTAATCCATGAATGCAATGTAGCACACTTTTCTCTCCCTCCGGAATCTCTTGAGCAGCATGAATAGTCTTTCGCTGTCCATATAAATACATAGTCACATCGCTAAGGAATGAGGTGGCTGACTTCCACTGTCAGAATTGAATGCTTGCTAGCATAATACATGCAGACAGAATCACTGTCTAAAGTTTTTGAGTCCTAGTAAGTACTTCAAGAAGATTTGATGAATATTTGTGAAAGAAAAGGATAAAAAGGAAGAAAGAAAAGTACATATATTTTAAACAAAGTATAAATATATTTAAACTATATATGCATTATTTCAACAAAGCTAGCAGAACATATTGATATAAATTAATAACAACATTCATAATAGAGAACACTCTTGAAGAGCTTTGTAATGCAAAAAGTTTTTGTGTGTACAGGGTATGACAATTTGGGTCGTGAACTCATCCTAGAAAAAGTGCTGCATAACTCATTGCAGAATATCACTATGGCCACTTTCAAAGAACTCCCCTTGGGAAGCTGTGCACTCATGCCGGCACCTAGTCCACACGTCAAAGCAATTTTGGAGCTCGTTTTCTGGAATGTTCATCAGAGCTGTTATCATATTACCTTTTACGTCCTGAATGTCATCAACATGTCTTCCTTTCATCGTATATCTCTGGGTAAAGAAAAAAGTCACTGGGGGCCAGAACAGGTGAGAAGGGAGGGTGTTCCAATACAGTTATTTCTTTACTGGCTAAAAGGTCCCTCACAGACAATGCTATGTGAGCTGGTGCATTGTTGTGATGCAAGAGCTTCTTCAAAACCATTTTTGCACACAACTTTCTCATGCCAAGATTTTCAGTTAAGAATTTCCTGTTTCTCTACGAATGTTTATTTGGTCTGCTATGCTTCTCACAGTCATTGGATGATTTTGACGCACAATTCAATGGATTTTTAAATGTATTTTCTATCAGTTTTGCTTGTAACTGGCCATTCTGACTTCTCTTCATCAGTGATGCTTTCTCTCCCCTCAGGGGGAAAAAAAGTTTGATCCATTTGTACACTGCTGTTTTCTTCACAGCATTGTCCTTGTAAACTTGGACTAATATGCCCCTGATTTCATTTCCACTCTTGCCAAGTTTAACAAGAAATTTAATGTTTGTTCATTGCTCTAATTCAAGCTCTAGCATTCTTACAACAGCAGAAAACATGGAACAACAATATTGAACACCACTCAGCAAGACACTGCCACACACTGACTTGAACACAGCTGTAAAACACTGATATACCAAGGTTATGAAACATTACTAAGTTGTTTGTACAGTGCTGCTAATATAAGTGCATGGTGGCAAATTTGCGAAATTTTTAGAGAACTTAATGAAATAAATTTTATATTATGTGTGTGCACATATATTCATTTTGTGTATATATGTGTGTTTGTATGTGTATATATACCGATATATGTGTATACACTCATATATACCAAGGTTATGAAACATTACTAAGTTGTTCGTACAGTGCTGCTAATATAAGTGCACGGTGGCAAATTTGCGAACTTTTTAGAGAACTTAATGAAATAAATTTTATATTATGTGTGTGCATATATATTCATTTTGTGTATATATGTGTGTTTGTATGTGTATATATACCGATATATGTGTATACACTCATATGAGAGAGAGAGAGAGAGAGAGAGAGAGAGAGAGAATGAAAGAACAAACCTCTTAGAACAGTTAATTCTTCTTTTATTTTTAAATCCCACAGGACTGTTAGCAACCCAGAGACAAGGGACCTCTTTTGTTCAACTTGTTATAATTAAGTCTAATGCTGACCCTGATTCACAATAAAAATGCAAACAAGCAAATAAATAAATGCAATAAATAGCTGTGGGATTGAAATAGGTTTGAACATGTGTGTGGATTCAATTTGAATTCCTAAACTGCTGTGGAAGGATAAGCTATGCTTTCATTGGGAACATGCACTAATGGTTAATGATTTCTTGAGAAAGATGCTCAGGAAAGTAGCTAACTCCAAAGACATTTAACAATAGAATCAAAGGCAATGAAGTTTTTGATTAAGCATGGTCAAAATGTGGTTTCTGGAGTTAGAACTGAGTTGGAATTCCAGTTTTGTCACTTAAGGGCTGTGAGATTTGGGGCAAAATACCCAACCTCGATGATGACTCAGTTGTCACATGTATAAAAAGGGCATACCTAATAAGAGTTTCTAAAATATCAAGTTGTTGAGAAAAGTACTTGATACAGGGCATGTACAATGTTTTTACTATGAATTTATGAATATAATAATACAGTCAAATGTTCATTCAATTAATCATTGCTAAAAAGACATTGAAAAAGAAAAGTGACTGTTCACTTAGGTTGTCAAGCTCTGTGGTAATGACGGTTTTGTGGCAAGGTCAATGAGGATTGGTGTCCTAAATCTGTTACATAAAAGCTAAGTGACTCTGAGCAAGTTTCTTAGGCATTATGATTCTCAGATTCATCTCTGTAAAATGAGATACTAATATAAAACTTAGCACATATTTAGCGTGACAGTGTGCCACTCTTTTATAGTTCTAAGAGTTTAATGTTTTTGTTCATTTATGCCTCTTAGCAGCCCAGTGGAATAAATACAGCATTATTACTCCTCTTAGCTCTCAAGAAGGTTGCAGTCATTACCCTCATTTCAAAATCGAGATAATGACTTCAGAGAAAAATGTCTTAATGGCACTAGATTTTTAAAACTTCGTTAGGCCTTGTATCTTGTATGAGGCATCAAAAAGTACTTGACACCTATGAAATAGTAAATAAACATATGACGAATTGAGTCAGGTGGGTGTCTATCAGAAATCAAGACTGTACATTTGACAATGGTTTGGTGAGTAAGAACTGAAAACTTTTGAAAATCAAGAGCTCCTGAGAATGAGAATAGGACAGGGTGTATAGGGAAGGCTCAATCATCAATTCAGCAGTTGATAAATATACGAGTCTTTTTTTAAGGGACTGAGTGATTCCACATGCAGTCTTCTTCAAAAATGATACATTGGAAATTTAAAATCTATGGATGGTGTACTGGAAAGTGCCCTAGAAATATGACAACTACAACTTCAGGTCATAATCAGTTTCTCTCTCTCTCTCTCTCTCTCTCTCTCTCATGCATACTTTTTCTCTTTCTCCCTCTAAAACAAAGCCCAGAACTTTTGCTATTCACCCCATTAGACACAAAATAAAAAAGGGAAACTTAGAGCTGACAAAAATTTTATGTTTCATTAATCTTGACTTATTAGGGAAAAATTTTAAAAATCTTATTATGAAAAAGAAAAAAGATGCACAATTCTCCAAACAAAACAGATGAAGATTTATACAGCATAGTAGAAACTTGAACAGACCTTTTTATTTGCCACCGAAGTACCAGGTGAAAATAATGTATTTTTCTGGGTTGAATGTTAGAAATGCGTGTGTCTGATTTTAATAAAAATATTTTTCTTATAAAATAATTTGTACAAAATTATGCTAATATATCCTTTAAACTTTAACATATAGTTTGAAGAATTTTCTTGGTGGTCCATGCATAATATTGTTGTGGTTGTGATGGTTGTTGTTATTATTGTTGTTGTTGTTAATGTTTTTATGGTATAAACTCCAGTATTTGGAAGAAAAATTTGAACCTTACAGAGATGAACTGATCTAGTTACAGAAATATAAAGTATTATGAGAGATGAGACTAATATACCTAGAATGGTAACATAAAATATGTTTTCCAGCTTAATGTGACAAAGTTCAATAACCAAAGGTCATGATGCCAATAATCAAACTTGAATTCAAATCAAACATAAATTGATTAGGTCAGTATCAATAAAGGACATTTCTAAATTGTACCACTGGATGTGTCAGGGCATGTACAATTTTTTTTACTGTGTACATTTCTAAATTGTGTCACAACATGGTATATACAAAAATATTTGGGAGTTTTGTAATGCAATATACATCAGAAAAGTCAATACATACTTATCATTTGGATGACCAGATTAATTATGCATAAGCTCAATATACAAAAATATTTGGGAGTTTTTTAATGCATATACATCAGTAAAGTCAATACATACTTACCATTTGGATGACCAGATTAATTATGCATAGGCTCTATTTTGTTGACATTATTTACTGGTTTGGATATAACCTGTTAGGCCTAGTTATTTGTATAAAATAGCTGTTTTCTGCCCTTTCTAACTACTTTTTTCTTAATGTAGTTACATTTTTTCTTTATTCATTTCTTCAACAGATATTTATTCAGTGCTTCTTGTATATCAGGTACTGTCCTAAATACTGGGGATCTAATAGTGAAAATAATAAAATGTTTATTTTTCTTGTTAAGCACCAAATCTTGTGGAAAAGGCAGATATGTTATAGGTTGATGTGAAAGAACTTGTTATAGATTGAATGAAGGGACTAAGGAAGAATTAGAAGTCATGGATGATCCCACTTTTCTGACTTGGACAACTGGGTAGATGGTGGTACAATTCACTGAAAGTGAATATTCTAAACAAAGCAAAATTTTGTAGCTGTTGCTTTGGTACTGTTCTGGATTGACAAGAGAATAGTGATACATTCCATTTTAGGTGTGTTTAGTTTTAGAAGATTGTTGGCCATCCAAGGGAAAATGTCTTAGTCAGTAGTTGGATATGCAGGCCTATATCTGTTCAGTCTCTCTGACTCCTATCTCTTTCCCCAATGACCTTTAATTTTTGTTTATTCCTTCTTGTTGTGTTTAAGTCCTTTCTCCTTATTTTGTGTTTATTTTCATTATTCAATATATATTTTAAAAACATTAAAAAAAGGGAAGAAGTCACACATGTCACACATGTCCTACTCAAGGATTTCTTTCCACATATGATCACACCCTATCATTTGGTCATTCATTCAATTAATATTCATTGAGCACATATTAAGCCCTTTGAAGACTACTGGAGAAAAGATGGTACATATCAGCAAAAGTTATATCCTCTATTTTTGATACTTCATACAGGCAGTGAACAAATAACAAGTATGTAATGTGTTATAAGGAGATGTGAAATGAGTCAAAGAAAAATATAATAGACCTAATAAATATAATAGACATAGAAGTCATGAAAATCCTTAAGGGTGTGATAATTAGGTGAGATCTAAAGAATGAATAAACAGTAGTCAACAGAAAAGCATGGAGACTATATAAGTTAAGATGAGAGTAAGAACCTGTGTAAACATTTATTAAGACTCTAAGTTAAGAAAGATCATCATGTTTTGGGGGTAACTGAAATATGTCTATATGTACATGGCATATAAAAGTTTAACTGTATAAAATTGTCACTATTTTCAACTACAGAAATGGAAGTTCTGTATGGTTCAATCAAAAGAAAGCAATGGGTAGTAAAATAATAAATTCATCTATTTTTTGACATGTATTTATTGAATGCCTATTATATGCTATATGCTAAACATTGTTCGAAGTACTGTGAATTCAGCAGTGATTAAGACAATGAATCTTACCTTCATGAAGCATAAATCATAGTGGAATAAAAAGTTTAAAGAGTGGTGGTGAGGAGTCCTGAACAAATAATATATAGCCTTGTCTGTCTGTAATTTATCCTAATAGCAACACATAGATATTGAAGTATATTGTGCAGGGATGTCATCCTGTCTGTCAGTTTTGTATTTTGAAGACATCAAAATTACTACAATGTGGTGAAAATAAGTGGATTAAAGGGGGTCAAAAGTGGAAATAAAAAGACAAGTTAGGATATTTAATACAGGTTAATCATCAGTTAAGAGATCAGAGTATTGTGGACTAGGGTACAGTAAGAATAATAAGATGTTGACAGATATGCATTTTTGAGGCAGAACCAGAAAATCTTTATAAGTATTGTGATGTGAGAGAAGAAAATGAAGTAAGGTCACTTCCAGATTTTTTGACTTGGGAACCTGGGTGGGTGGGGGTATGATTTCAATAATATCAGGAACACATGAGAAATAATCAGTTTGGAGCATGACTATGATCAGTTACCGGCACTATATGTGTGAGATATTTGTGAAACAACCAAGCAAAGAGGTCAACCAACAATTTCATATACCAAAGATGGAGCAGCGGGAGCAGTCTTTCCTGAGTGCAGGCAATAAAATGATACAATGTCTCTAGAGAATTTTTAGGCAACGATAAAATGGACTAACAGTGGTCTACTTTTTATTACTACCTTATGCCATCACCGATAAGTAATCCCATAGAAAAAATACTCTTCCTTACTACGGCTGACTGTTCCTATCACCACCACCATCTCTGTTGGTATGGTACTACAGAGAGATATAGATACTTAGAATTAAAAAAAAAAATCTGAGCTGGAGATATGCATTTGAGATTCATCACCATATGGGTGACAATAAAAGTCGTGAGAGTAGAATTGACTTTTCAGAGATATTCAAACCGTTGTCTCTCAATATCCATAAGGGATTAGTTTCAGGACTACCATTACCCAAGATACCAAAATTCAAGGATGCTCAAGTCTTGAGATATAATGGTGTGGCATTTTTTTTTTTTGAATGACAGTTCACTTTCATTTGAAGTGAAATATCCAAATAACAGCCAGAAATAGCCAAAGAGTAAAGGGCAAAAAAGAAAAATAACAAGTAACATGAAATCCCTCTGGTAAACTTGACAAATGTACAAACTGACACCAAAAATTGTTAGCAAACAAAATAAATCTTCCACATAAGGTAAGAAAAATTCCCCAAATCAAGAAGACTCACTTATTAAAAGTCTATTAATCATAAAGCAACAAAACAACTCTATAAAAAGTAAACCAACCCATATATTTGAATTAAATTTCAGTTAACCCTTTGATTCCACAAGGTTTAAAATAGATACAAAAAAATTTAACCACCTTCATGAATAAAACATGATATATTATTCCTTTAAAACTACCTATAGAATTCTCACTTCAATATTTCCTTGCAAATGCAGTGGAAATTCAGAATGAGCCACTGATAAACACAGTATGTTTATAACTTACCCTTCATATAGCATTTTTTTTCAGTAGGAGTCTCACTCTGTCCCCTAGGCTGGAGTGCAGTGGCAGGCTCATGCCCACCACAGCCTAGACCTTCTGGCTTCAGGTGATCCTTCCGCCTTAGCCTTCCAAGTAGCTGGAACTGCAGGCACAGACCACCATGCATGGCTAATTTTTCAATTTATTGTAGAGATGAGGTCTCACTGAGTTGACCAGACTGGTCTCAATTCCCTGCACTCAGGCAATCCTCTCACCTCTGCTTCCAAAATTTCTGGAATTACAGATGCGAGAATGTGGCATTTCTTATAACCTGTGAATATTCTCTCTCGATTACTTATAATAGTTAATACAATGTCTCCACATCACTTCATTTTCATGGGTGCAATATAATACTCTGTTGCTAAATTCAAGTTTTAATTTTTGAAACTTCACAAATATCTTTTTTTAATGCTTTCAATCCGCAGTTGGTTGACTACACATATGAGTAACTGACAGATATGGAGGGTTCCCTGTATTAAGCAGAGCAAAGCCTCAAAAGTGATGATGTTTAAGGGACTGGCATGGAAAGACTATGCAAAGAGACTGGAAAGTACTTTTCAGAGTAATGGGGGATAATGTCAAAAGTTATTGCTATTATAGAAGCCAAAGGAAGGGATTGTTTCTAGAAATATGGAGTGGTCAAATGTCAAGCATGGTAAGGATAAGAACTGTATTGTCTTCTTTATTCAACATTATTATGCTAGGGGTTACAATAAAAAATAAACCATGGTTCTCATTGTAAGAATTTAATGGGGAAAATAGTTGTAATTAGTTATAAAGTAATATATTACAGGTACTCTGAGAAAGGCATGTAGAAAGCATTTCTGATTAAACTAGATTGTAAAGAGGAGAGAAGAATGAGAACAGGGATTATACAAAAAAAAGGCTTTATAGGAAAAATAGATACTGGTGATGGACCTTGAAGGATGGAGTTCATCAGATGAGAAGAAAGAGAAGGATATTTACTGCAAAGAATGAACAGATTTATGGAGGTATTAAAAAAAGCACGATGCTTTCAGTAAGTGAATGCTTTGTGTGAATGTGGGGAAGAAGCAGAAGACTGAAAATATAAGTCAGAACTACCTTGTGGAGTGTCATGTGCCATATTAAAAGAATTTGAATATTTAAAAAAAAACTGGGACTAATGAAAGCTGTATAATCCATGATGCCAATTGTATTTTATTTACATATGCCAGCTTATATCCAATCTACTTTCTAAAAAATGTTTCAATTGGGAATCATTGTTTTATTTTTCAATGTAATAATAAAATAAAAAATATATCTATTTATGCAAAATTCTTGTAATTTTATAATACATTGTCTTTTTAAAGCACTTTTAAATTTACCTACTGTAAAAATTCATTTAATACTAAAGAGAGATAAAATATTTTCCACCTTTTACATGCTCCTAAAGAGCTAGCCACAAAGATTTGGGTTAATTGCCTGTTCCTGTTTGATAACCACTGACTTTAGTCATGAAATATTGCACATATCAAGAGCAACACTGACTTTATTTGGGTACCTGAGTACCTGTTAGGTGTAATATTTGGCACAAATCTTGAACATCCATGCTGTGTTATTTCCAAAAGATGCAGCATCTACAATCTAATTTACCAATATTTATGTTTTCTTTGACTTTGAATGCTTTGTATCCTCTGACAGTTCAAGGAAATCTAAGTAAAATTTTCCATTGGCTTTGGGAAGATTTTCTCAGGTTGTAACCTTGGGATAATATTTATCAATATAAAAACTGCATTTTTCAGGTTTAATGCTGGTTAAGAACTCAAACAAGATATAGAAGAATTAGTACTTGTTCATCCATTGCCAACTTTAGTCATATTTAAATAACCACAATTCCAAATGTCAATTTTATCAATTGACACAAATATCAAAGGACTCAGTCAAGAAAAGATCGATTGTGAGGAAATGTGTTGACTTAGTCGATCAGCTCTTCCCTTATCAAAACTCTTAGCAAAAACCCTGGTAAACAGTTACAACTTTGGATATTATTGGAAAATAGTTTTTCAATGTATACATGTTCAGGTTTTCTCTTCTTAAATGAGATACTTTACTAATAAACATGGTAATGATATAAAGCAGTGCATGCTTGTGATGTTACATCCCTCAAATAGTATTACCACTCTTCTATTAGCAAATGAACTACAATTCAATGAATGTCTAGAAATTAATTTAAGCTATTCTACGTTTATATTGTCTGACTGAGGGTGATATAAATAACTATATTTCTAGTTAACAATTGTGGAGGTTGAGGAATTCCAAGATCTACCATCTACTAAATGAAAAACCAGAAAAGCCAATGATATTGTTCTAATCTAGGTTCAAGAAAGCCTGAGATTGAGGGAAGCTGATGGTGGAAATCTCAGTCCCAGGGTCAGTGAAATTGAAATGAGATGTCCAAGTACAAACAGGCAGGTAAAAAGAAAAAGGGGTGAGTTGCTCCTTTTTCTGGCTCTTTGTTCTATTCAGGCCCTGTTAGGAAGATGAGGACTCATATTGGGAAGGACAATAAACTTAACTGAGTCCAATGATGCCAGTGCTAATCTCATCTTGAAACCACCCTCACAGACACACTCAGAAACAATATTTAATCCAGGCACCTTTTGGCCAGTCAAGTTGATATATAAAACTAACCATCAAATATTCACCCCATGTCAATATGGCAGCCATACAAAAACCATGCTGTATCTTCAAATAAACACAATTGCAAAGTAACAATTCCAACTACCATGATACAACTATCTCATGTACAATCAAAAGTGCCCTAACACATAAGAAGAGGCAAAGTCCTTGAGTGCTCTTTAGTATTCTCCTTGATATTATGTAAAATTAAGCAAAATAAGCAAAACTTAAATAGTACGACATAAAATCAATATATCTTATGTTACATGTTAAAGGAATAAAAGAGAAAAGAAAAGAAAAATACACACATACACTGGGGACAGAAAATGTATGCACATTTCAATAGATGATATCTATGTTTTATTTTTAGTTTGCCATAATTAGAAGTGTCTGGATGCTGATGGTAACCACTTTGAGCACCTCTTGTAATTGCAGAAGTCAAACATGGCAAGTATTCATCTTTTGTTATCAGTATATATTATTAAAATTTTGATACAGTTTTTATTTTCTTAAACATTTTTTGAGAAGGACAAGTATATGGACTTCGCAGCAACTTCGATGGATTTGGAGTTTATAATACTCAGTGATCTATCAAAGAAAAAAAGAATAGAGTACCATATGTGCTCACACATAAGCAGGCCCTGAGCATTTCCCTTAATACTACAAGAAAGGGATTGGCAGTAGCGGAATAATGTCTGGTTGGGGGTAGGGAAACAACATCAATAAGGGTACCTGATCTCAAACCAGGCAAAGTGGGGACCAAAGGGAGGCCCAAACTTTACCCATATGATATCCAGCTCTATTGTATACCTAATCCTGAATTGTACCCCACATCTTTAAAATAAAATATAAAAAAATTTAAAAATTTTTCAAAGGTACAGTTCATATTCAGTAAAAAAATAAATAAATAATTAAGCAAAATAGGCGGGGCTCGGTGGCTCAGCCTGTAATCCCTGTACTTTGAGAGGCCAAGGCGAGCAGATTGCCTAAGCTTGTGAGTTCAAGACCCATCTGGGCAACTTGGTGAGACTCGTCTCTACAATAAACCAAAAATTATCTTGGCATGGTAGCTCATGCCTGTAGTTCCAGCTACTTGGAAGGCTGAGGCGGAAGGATCACTGGAGCTCAGCAGGTCAAGACTGCAGTGGCGGGGAGTGTGTCACTGCACTCCAGTCTGGGTGACAGAGTGAGACTCCAACTCAATAATAATAATAATAATAATAATAATAATAATAATAATAAGCAAAATAAAACAAAAGAAGAAGAAAATACTTATAATAATTACAATTTTGTTTCTAAAACTGGTCATGTGATCTTAGTCAGCATTTATTTTATTTTATTTTAAAGACGTGGGGGTACAATTCAGGATTAGGTAGATGAGTGGTCATCGTACAGGTAAAGTTTGGGCCTCCCTTTGGTCCCCATTACCTGGATTGAGTTCAGTTACACTTATTTATGTAACTACCTTTTTCTACTACTCTTTCCATATTCCTTTTGCCTTCCACAAGAATATCAGCTGGTCATCATTCCCTACCTGAAGGGGTGACTCACATGTTCATTCTTGAAGAATCTGGGCAATTCATAGAACTGCTCGAATTAGGCTGTTGTAGATTTTATTGACTTTAATTATACGATATAATAATAATGAGGGACTCCCTAAGGAATCTTTGGCATTCCATCCATACCCTTCCTTACCTCCACAGTGGAGTAGTCTTCCAATTTCCTCTTGGAAGTCCAGATCAATTACCATAGCCAACACTCCAACTCCTTTCTTGGCCTGATGACTCAGGGGCATAAAGAGCACAAAGTGGTCAGGTCTTAACGTTTAGTTGAATGAAATCATTGTTGTGTCCCCTGGCAGAAGCATTCCTTTCTTTAGAATTAAGACCCCTGAGTCAATAGAGCATAAAGTCCCAGGAACATGAAGCAACAATTTTGCTAGTGGGTCACTTGGAATGATAGTGAGGGGTGGCACCACTTCCACTTCTGCCCTTTGGGTCCTGGACATGTGAATCCTGGCTATGGGAGAAACAGTACCATATATTGGGCAAGTTCAGAACATATACAGTCTTCTGGCGAAGCTTAATTCAGTCTTGCAAGAGATTGCCACGTAGATGGTTCTATAACAGTCTTTCAAAGGCTATTCCACCGTATTATAAGGTCAGTTGCTTCAGGGTGGTGGGTGACATATAAAGAACAGTGAATCATATGAGCAATGGCCCATTGCCTCACTTCATTTATTGTAAAATGAGTTTCTTGATCAAAAGCAATGCTATTTAGAATACTATGACAGTGGATAAGACAGTCTGCAAGTCCATGAATGGTATTTTTATCAGAATCATTGCATACAAGAAAGGTAAATACACATCTAGAGTAAGTGTCTAGTCCAGCAAGAAAAACATGTGCTGCCCTGTTTACTATGGAAGAGGTCCAATACAATAAACCTTCTACTGTGTAACTGAATGATCACATGGAGAAATTTTTCTATATCAGGGACTCAGTGTTGATCACTTTTGCTAGCAAACTAGACATTCAGAAATGGCCACATCTATACTGACCTAGGTAAGTGATATTTCATGTTACCTAGCCCATGTGTAATCTCCACTTCTACCACTATGGCCACATTGTTTATGAACCTACTGAATGATTACAGAAATGGCTGGGAAAAGAGACTGACTAGTATTTACAGAATGAAACATCCTATCTACTTGATTATTAATGTTCTCATCTGCAGAGCTCACCCTTTGGTGAGCATTCAAATGGAACACAAATATCTTTACTTTTTTTCTATTGACATGCATCTCCCTTGTTATCAATTTTTTAATGATATTCTTCCAAAACCATGACCAACCAGTCAAACCATGGGACACAACCCACGTAAAGGCATATAATTATATATTCTACCACTAGGGCATTTCCCTTTACTACTCTAATTCAGGGATGTCCCTAAGAGGCCTTGTAGCACTACAACTTTTCACTTTTGGGTATTACCTGCATATTGTATTATGCAGAATCATCTATAAACAAGGTCCAAATCTTCTCTTCCTCTGTCAAATGACCTTAGGAAATTTTACAAAAGGTGATAAGTGCAAGCTGGGAAAAAAATAAAGAATAAAAGAAGAATGTAGATGGAGTGAAGACCACAGGAGGCTTTTGGACCACTTTTACATGTAACTTATTTGTGCCTTCAGGTCTTTATCACAACCACTCACAAATATACCACTTTGATTTGATGGTGGAATGCTGCTCCACTCCAACCCCCAACTTCTTGGCTTGTTGGGTCAGTTGGCATTGAATTTCTGATGGCTAGCTCAGGTTGCACAATCACTTAGTTGCACATAGTTAAATGTTCAATCTTTGCTAAGATCCACTGGCACTCCAATAGCTGTTTCTCAAAAATAAATAAATAAATAAGTAAATAAATAAGTAAATAAATAAGTAAATAAATAAATAAATAAAAGAGTTATCTGTGAGTAATGAAGAACATTGCTCTAAAATCCTAAAGGCTTGGTTTGTATCTCAGCTATAGAAGCTTTTCAATACTTCCAAACAGCATCTTTATCTGCCCCTGACACTTCAAGAACCAAATGACAGAGCAGCTTCATGGCATCTTGGACCTGTGGCAGAGACTTTTCTTGTTCTGGTTCCCACTCAAAACTCGTGGTTAGAAATTTCACTGAGGTAGATGGCTTCCAAATTTTATTTCCTTACCTTTGACATGCAATATATTACCAGTAAGTCTAGAGGAGCTGCTATTTCTTGTTCACTAGGTCCAATTGGCATAATGTTATCAATGCCATAGACCTGCATAATATATTATGCAAAGGAAAGGTGAATATGTTTCCTTTAAAGTAAAGTATAACATAGGGTCAAAGAGTTGATATATCCCTAATGTAGGACAGTGAAGGCATATTGCTGGCTTTGCAAGCTGAAGGAAAACTGCTCTTGGGGGTTCTCTGTAGAGGTAGGAAAAACAAGGCATTTGCCAGATGAATAGCTGTTTACCAGGTACCTGGGGATGTGTTAATTTGCTCAAGCAATGAAACCACATCTAACCAGATTAGAGCAGCTGCAATTGAAGTCATCACCTGGCTAAGCTTATGATAGTTTATTATCATTATCCAAGAGCCTTCTGTCTTCTCCACAGGCCAAATGAGATATTTGAATATGATTGTGGTGAGAACCACCACCTCTGCCCCTTTGAAGTTCCTAATCTGCAACCTCTCTGGGAATGTTTTTGATTTACTATTTACTATTTTCTTAGGTTGAGAAAGTTCTAATAGCTGGCTTTCAATTGGCCTTTCTCAACATAATAACCCTTATTCCACGAATCAGAAAACCAACATGGATGTTTTATCAGCTGTTAAGTGTGTCTATTCTAAGTATGCATTCTGGACAAGGAAAATAACCATAAGATGGGTTCAGGGACCCACTATATTCTAGACCCTAACAAAATGCATGAAGGAAGCCCCATTCAGAAACAAAATATAGGTTGTGCATCCCAAATAAAAATGTAATATACCTTAAATGCTCCAACAACAAACTTTTTTGAGTGCTGAAATGCTCCAGAATTTTCAGATTTGTGATGCTTAACCAGTGAGTATAATACAAATATTAAAAATAAAAAAAAATCAAAGTCAGAAATACTTCTGATTCCAAGCATTTTGGTAAGGAATACTCAACCTGTGACAAATGGATGTGGGTGCTGTGATCATTTACTTCTAGGTGAGCGGGCCACAGAGAAGCTCAGAAGTTTGGCAGTTTCTTCTCAAGCAGTTCACAAGGCTAATTATTGACCTCAACTAAAGTAGTTGTGAATAAATTTACACAATCTACAACAAAATGTTGGGAGACAGGTTTCCATGGGTCTGTCACATTTCAGCAAGTGTTTTCTTCAAGTAGTGTTGAATGTTTTGTTCCAAACTATCTTTTCAAGGATGTTTATATATTAAGCTGCCTTGGAATGTAGAGATACTATCTCCATCTTTGCAGAGAACAGATTTGTTTCTTTTAATTTTTTTTGTTTTAAAGATGTGGGGCACAATTTAGGATGAGGTATACGAATGTTTAATATGCAGGTACCCTTGTTGATAAGGTGTGCCCCCCTACTCTGATAATTTCCCACTACTGCTGATCCCACCCTTCCCATCCTCTGGCAGTTTCCCACTACTACCAATCCCTTTCTTACTGTATTATGATAAGTGTTCAAGGCCTGCTTATGAGTGAAAACATATGATAATTTTATTTTTTTTCTGTGATAGATCACTGAGTATGATAGACTCTGAATCCACCCAAGTTGCTGTGAAGTCCATATGTTTGTCCTTCTTTATGGCTGCATAATGTTCCATTGTGTGTATGTACCACATTTTTTTAAATCCAGTTCAGTTTCGATGGGTTGTACAGTTGGTTCCATGATTTTGCTATTGTGAATAGTGCTGCAATAAACATGCATGTGCAGGTATCTTTTTTGTAGAATAATTTGAGTTCCTCCAAGTATATTCCCAGTAGGGGGATTGCTGAGTCATATGGAAAGACAATTTCTTGTACTTTCAGAAATCGCCACAGCGTCTTCCAAAGAAGTTGCAATAGTTTGCATTCTCTCAGCAGTGTGGAAGCATTCTTTTTTCTCTACATCCTTGCCAGCATCAGTTGTGGTTTGTTTTATTAATGATGGGCATTTTTACTGGGGTTAGGTGGTAGTATCTCAATGTGGTTTTGATTTGCTTTCTCTGATGATGAGTAGGGCTGAGCACTTTTTCATGAGTCTGTTGGCTGCCCATATATATTATTTTGAGAAGTGTCTATTCTTGTCTTTTGCCCACTTTTTAATGGGGCTGTTTGTGTTTTTCCTTTTGCACATTTTAGTTCCTTATGGATTCTGGATGTTAGGCCTTTGTTAGATGCAGTTGGCAAATATTTTTTCCCATTCTGTGGGTTGCCTCCTTGCTCTCTTGATGGTTTATTTGGCTTTGCAGAAGCTTTTGAATTTGATGAGGTCCCACTCATCTATCTTATCTCTTATGGCATGGGCACTTCGGATTTAGATAAGGAATTGGTTACGAGTTCCAATTTCCATAAGGGTGTCCCCTGCATTTTCTAAGGATCTTATAATTTGAGGTTTTGTGCTTAGGTCTTTGATCCATATAGAGTTAATTTTAGTGTATGGTGATAGGTAGGGCTCCTATTTCAATCTTCTGCATGCGGTCAGCCAGCTTTTTTTTATTATTATTATAAAAATGTGGGGTACAATTCAAAGTTAGGCATACAAACTTTGATTATGCAGGTACCCTTGTTGATGAGGTATGCTCCCCCCTCCCCTAGCAGTTTCTCTCATCTGTCAATCCCACCCCTTTCCCCTAGAAGTTTCCCACTACTGCCAATCCCTTTCTTATAGTATTATAATTATTCAAGGTCCGCTTATGAGTAAGAACATATGGCACTCTGGTCTTTGTTTCTGTGATAGATCACTGTATGATCAACTCTAAATCCATCCATGTTGCTGTGAAATCCATATGTTTGTCCTTCTTTATGACTTCATAATATTCCATTTCATACATGTACCGCATTTTAAAAAATCCAGTTCAGCATACGGACCAATGGAACAGAACAGAGGTTCCGGAAGCAAAATCTCAATTTCTCAACCAACTCGTCTTTGACAAAGCTTCCAACAACAACCACTGGGAAGAGAAGAACCTATTTAGTAAAAAAACTGGCTGATCCAGTTTTATTAGTAGTAAAACTGGTTGTGGAGGCTTTGTCAAAGATAAGTTGGTTGAGAAATTGAGGTTTTGCTTCCAGAATCTCTATCTTGCTCTATTGGTCTGTATGACTGTTCTTGTATCAATACCAGGCTGTTTTGATTGTTGTAGCCTTATAGTGAAGTTTGAAGTCTGGAAGTCTGGTACCTTGTGCTTTGTACCTTTTGCTAAGGATTGTTTGGGCTATTCGTGGTCATTTATGTTTCCATATAAATTTTGTATTTTCATCTCCAGGTCTGAGAAGAATGATGTTGCTAATTTAATGGGCATTGTGTTGAATCTGTAGATTGCCTTTGGTAGAATGGACATCTTAACAATGTTGATCTTTCTATCCATGAGCAAGGAATATTTTTTTATTTGTTTGTGTCTTCTTGGATTTCTCTGAGCAATGTTTTGTAATTTTTATTGTAGAGGTCTTTCACTTCTTTGGTTAGGAAAATGTCAAGGTATTTCATTTATTTGAGTGTGTGGCTATTGTGCATGAGATCATGCTTTTTATTTGGTTCTCTGTCTGCTTCTTTTTGGTGTATAGAAATGCGACTATCTTTTGCACATTTATTTTTTACTCCAAGATTTCGCCAAAGTTCTTTATCATTAAAAGTAGGTTTTTGATAGATTCTCTTGGACTTTTGAGGTAAAGAATCATATCATCAGCAAAGACGAATAACTTAACTTCCTCTTCTCCTATTTAGGTACTCCTGATTTCCTTCTATTGTCTAATTGCTCTAACTAAGAATTCCTACACAATGTCGAACAAGAGAGGTGAGAGTGGGCAGCCTTGTCTTGTTCCGGTTTTCACAGGAAATGTTTCCAGTTTCAGTCCATTTAGCCATATGCTGACTGTGAAATTATGATGGATGGCTCTTACTTTTTGAGGTATGTTCTATCTATACCTAGGTTTTTGAGGGTTTTTATCAAGAAAGGATGCTACATTTTGTCAAAATATTTTTCTACATCTAATGATATAGCCATGTGGTTCTTGTTTTTACAACTTTTGATGTATTTAATTATGTTTATGGTCTTAAAGATGTTGAACCATCCCTGCATCCTGGGAATGAAGCCCACCTGGTCATGGTGGATGATTTTTGAGATGTGTTGTGGAAAGGACACTACAAAATGATAAAAGATTCAATCCTCCAACAAGAAATATCCATCCTAAACAAATATGCAGCTAACACAGGAGCACCAGCATTTTTAAAGCAATTCCTAAATAAAATTTTAGAAAGATATTGATTCTAATACTATTATAGCTGGGGACTTAAATACCCCACTAACAATCCTAGATAGATCATTGAGGCAAAAATTCAACAAAGAGATCTGGAACCTCAACTTGATGCTTGACTAAATTGATTTAATAGATGCCTACAGAATATTCCACCCAACTACCACAGAATATACATTCTACTCACCATTACATGAAATGTACTCCAAATTCAATCTTATCCTTGGCCATAAATCAAGCATAAACAAATTTCATAAGGTTGAAATATTGCTATTCACTTTCTCAGACCACAGTAGAATAGAAATCAATATCAGCACCAACAAAATTTTCCCCAAACCCACAAAAACATGGACACTAAACAGCATGATGCTGAATGACTGGGTGAACACCAAAATCAAAATAAGAATTAAAAGATTTGTTTCTTTACAAGAATAATAAAAAAAACATTATGTTTTTCCCTGAGGAAGATGTTGGACAGAGTTGTCAACAGCCCCTTTCTAAGGGTGGGGATTTTCTCAGCACAGGGATTTTTTTTTTTTACTTTATGACTACACCATTCATTTACTTTATGATTACACCATTCATTTGCCCCACTTTGTATCACCTCCCATGGAACCTGTGGGCAAGAAGGACCAACGTAAACATGAAGCTCATGCTGACTGATCTGCTATTTGCAACAAATTATTTTGGCTCTGTTCCAGACGTCATATGTCTTTTGCCATCCATTTATGAAATTGTGGAATGCAAACATGATAAAACCTTTGAAAATACTTAGTTATTTGTATAATTAATAAAACAACTTAAGTCATTGTTCTAGTAACTGTAGGATATAACAAATTATAATTTTTGCCATTAAAGACTGGGAAACTGGTGCCTGAAAAGTCAATCAAAACATTAGCAACATCTTAGGTGCCTCAAGTTACAGTGTTATTAGTGTTAGACTCATTATCAAATCCATTTATATTACTAATCAATAAAGGTTAGAAGTATCGATCTTGGGAAAGAAATACACAAATAAATGTGAATTTTGCACAAAATACAGCTGTGTCGTATGTCATTAAGTGATAAGTTGCTTAGGCTTCCATTTATAAAGAAACCAACATAAGACAGATCTTAGGAAATAATCATTGACTTGACTATCTGTGTAATTACAGTTAAATAACTAGGTAAACATTGAAATGTCATTAAGCAAGTAATTTTATGCCATATTAATACAACATGGTGAGATATATTGTACAAAATGATGATTATAGGTAACAACAGAGTATCGTATTCTTTAAAATCTTGAAGAGAGTAGATTCTAAGTGTGCTCACAACAACAAAAAATATAAATATTTAAGGTAATGCATTTGTTAATTAGCTTGATTGAGACATTTCACAAAGTATACATGTTGGAAAACATGCTGTACACTATAAATGTATCCAATTTTTACTTTTAAATAGAACAACCTAAAAAAAGTAAGTAAAACATAGAGGTTTGACTAAAAGCATGCTTTAAGAAAAGGGATCAATTTCAGATAAAAGCCAATTTTGTGTATAGGCTGGTACATTTAAATTCTGTCAAAAAATCTAGAGAATGAATTTACTACGGAAAATGCAAGATTAATTGTGAAAGCTTATAATGCCTGATATTTGCTGGATATGTGATTACAAATAATGATTTCCTTACTCTTGCTTAACTTTGATATTAATACACTTCTTCTAGACAAAAATGTGGTTAGCTAGTTAATTGTAGCATTATATAGACTTCTGTGTTCCTTGTGGTCATTCAGAAATTATGGCAGAGAATATGTGTTCCATCTGTTTTTCTCAATAATAGTGTTCTGTGTGTAGTAGAAGCTCAGCAAGGTGACAAGGAAAAGGTGTAATTTTTTGAATTGTTTTGTTTCTAGATAAAAAAAGATGATTGACTTAGTTTTTTTTTATTTAATAGCAACATCCTATTGCTCAGTATAAGAGCTTCTGTGATATTGTTTTAAAGCATCTTCGTTAAATTCAATAATGGGTTTATTTAAGTGTTAGAACACCCTTCTATTTTTATGTTTATGATTTCTCTGTGCAGAGATTTATTATTTAAAAATCAATATTCAAGAAAGTGACAGCTTGATGGTTTTATTAACTTTTTATTCATTTCCTCACTAATTAAAATATTTTTCTAAATGAATATCTATTGTATATTAACCATAATTTTAAAAAAAGAAAAGTTTCTGTGATCCTTTTTTAATATTGTAAATAGTGAGAAGGCACCATTAGCAGACAAATACACAGTTTATAAAGCACAAATATGCAACTTAAGCATTCTAATACATTTTTATATTCAAAATAATTTAAGATTTCTCTTACCACATTTACTGCTTTCAAGGCTGTCACCTCCACAATTCTCTATCCAAGTTGGTTGATCTGATATAAACAATACATTATTAAAAAAAAAAAACCTGGGGCATTCTGACCATAATTAGTAACGGCACCTATAACAAGAAATGTCACATTTACCAGAATATAAGTTCCATGACAGCAGGGATCTCCTCTGATTTCTTTATTCTCATTGCCTAGAATAATGCAGGAAAGTAAATGTTCAAAAAATAGTTTTTAAAATCAATGAACTCATGACTTTTCTCATGAGTTTGATAAGTCTATAAAGAAAGAAGAAAGGTACTTTATGAAGAGATGATCTGTGGGTCTCACTTTTGTATTTGTCACATTCTATCACATATCAAACCCTGTTTTATTATTTCTGTAACTCATATTATTCAAAATAATTGTCTCATTTATTCACTTGTATATCATTTATTTCCTTCATTAGATCATAAATTCCACAAAGGAAAGTACTATATCTGTTCTGTACAGAAGCCCTGAGCATTTCAAATAGCAGTAGGTATCCAATATATATCTGTTGAATGAAATACTAAATTTTAATATAGGCTTGGCACATCTATAAGGCACAAGACAGTAAACTGCAAGGTAAGACGATTCAGTTTTTGGAATGGTGATACACACCCTCTAGAAGGGCATTTGCATCCATTCATATATGTCACCCGACTATGGAAATCGGTTTCTAGAATAAGCTGAATCCTGTTTATAAATCTTGAATACATGTGATAATTGAAGATTTCTGGAGAATGCTGATAGATGTTGGTTTTGGGAGTAGTTTATTTATAGATTTGAAGAATCTTTATGGCATGGGGTATGACTTCATGGAATTGATACATCCTAGCTCTAAGAGAACATTTAATGTAATGAGGTATTTGTTACTATTTTATTTATATTTTTCACCAGCATCATCATCATCATCATCATCATCAGTAATAGTAGTAGTAGTAGTAATAGTAGTTGGTAGTCATAGTGATTAGCATATAATTGGCACTAAAAATAATTGTCAAAAAGTAAATGTGCCTTTATTTTCCTTAGAAGTCTTCAGAGAGATAAAAAAAAACAAAAACAAAAAAAAACACCTTCCAGTTAAACCAAATTTCTGACGTACTAAAACAGTGATTGATACATCAGTCTAAACTCTGAGAAGAGCTATGGAACTAATCTGTTCTAATTCTTTCCTAAGAGACAGATATCAAGCATTTGGACATAGACTTGACCTCACAGACAGAGGAAAAGCTCACAAACATTTCCACTTATTGATTACTCAGTCCCCATTTCAATTCAGAAGAAATGTCAAATAAAAAGTCAAATGTCTCCAGAGCATTAAAAAGGAGCAGTGAGTTGGGGGAATGATCATAGTAGAGGAAATCAATAGCATTAGTTTATATAGAATTGTTCAAGTCATTTGGAACTGAAAAACCTTCATCATTCTTACATGATTGTAAGAATAAAACACAATTCCAGGTTAGGAATTTACAAGACAGATATAATTTTGCACCAAATAATTACATTTTGGAAAATGTTGCACCATATATACGATGGTAGTACTTATAAGTGTGTAATGGAGCTGAAAAATTCCTATTACCTAATGACATTATGGCTGTCATAATGTCAAACAGTGTGTTAATCATGTTTGTCTTTATATTGGTGTAAACAAACCTGCTGCACTGTCAGTCATACAAAAGTATAGCACATACAATTCTGTACAGTTTGTAATATTTGATTAGTACAATGAATGACTATGTTACTATAGTAAATACATGTCTGCTTCTGGAGAACCTCGAATAGCATGTTAGGTTTGAAAGAATCAATGAATCAAAATTATGGTACACTCTTTCTTCTGTCTCCCAAAAGCCTTTGTGTTACTCTCTGGCTGTTCAGTCTTTAATATGATATATGATCCCCAACTCAGATCTTCTTCTTCCTATTTTTTTTCCATTGAACTCTTATGTGTTCACTTGGGAGCATCTGGCATTGTTGATCATCTGTTAGTGACAAAGGTCATATATGGACCTACAACTACTGACTGACTAATAACTCATTCATAATTACTTTAAAACAAGGAACTGTGAAAATATAATTCACATGAAATTAAGTGCTGTTATCAAAAATTGTAAACTTGCTTTATAGGTACTTATCAAGAAACATTCAGAATATCTTCTGACTGTGCACTTGTTTTTAACCATACTTTTGAAGACAGAAGTTAAATGACATAAATATAACATCAGAAGAAGGCCAAAATAGTGACTGGAGCACTGAATTTTTATAGTTCTTTATTACCTGTCAATTTAATACGGATGGTACAAACAACAAACAGAGAGAGGATTTCAGGCAATGTGTGGTTGTAAGTATACATCCAACATATGAATGGAAGCAGGGGGATCATTAGCTGTAATAATCATAAAAATGTGGTAAACTTTCTAATCTGTCAGCAACAAGACAGGCAATGTCATCTCCTAGCTTCTAAATTGCACTAAGCTAGACCTAGACCAAGTCTTGCTTTTTTCTCTCTCTATTTCTCTCTCTCTCTCTCTTTTTCTCTCTCTCTTTGTGTCTCTCTCTCTCTCTCTCTCTCTCTCTCTCTCTCTCTCTCTCTCTCTCTCTCTCTGTCTCTGTCTCTCTCTCTCTCCCCCCTCTCTCTTGACTTCAGATGCAGAACGGTGTGTTAATCATATCCTTAGGACATGGCACACATTACTTATTGATCGGTAAAGATTACTTGTCTTTCCTTATTCTATCATTTTGTTCTGGTTCCTGTCCTATCTCCTGCTAAATAGCTATGTAATCTTGATAAAGCTGCTAAACATCTCTGCTATTTCATTTCCTAGGGTTATTGTGAAGAGTTAATAAGTTAATACACATTATGCCCTTAGGAAAGTGTCAGGCACCATATAGTAAGCTCTCATGAAATGCTGGTCATTTTTCTAGGTATACATTTATATTACATGAGTGGTAGTATGTGGTTGTATTTCTTATTTTTTCACTTAGCACAATATTTGTAAAATTCAGTCATAATGTTTTAAGTACATTCAGCTTATTAGTTTGACCTATTTAGAGTATGACATAGAATTTATCTATTATATTTGTAATGGACACCTAAGTTGGCTCTAACTCTCAGTTACAATAAGCAATACAATTTCTAATATGTCCATAGGGATTACATTTTGTGGCAACTAACAGAAGCAAGATAGTGGTTCGTATTTCTCATATGATGAAAATCTGTAGGTATATGGCCTTATCTTTCATAATGAAACAGTGCTAAACTATACTTTGTCTATTGTTGACAACTCTACCGACTTATTTTGTATTATTTTATTTAGTGTTTACTATGCATGCACACACATACACATTTGTATATGTGTCTGTAGATGTGTATATATTTTTGTTGTTTTATTGTTAGCCTTGTATTTTAGGTTTTATTTTTTATAAGTAATCTATTGTCCATTTTTAAATGAAACTGGAAAAATATTGTCTTCTAACTGGGAAATTGGTCTGTTAGCACTTCTTCTGATTGCTAGTTTAAGGAAGCATTTCTATTATATTAATTTGTGATTTTTTTTTTGAGTTGGACTCTCACTCTGTAGCCCAGGCTGGAGTGTAGTGGCATGCTCATGTCCACTACACCCTCAACCTACTGGGCTCAGGTGTTCCTTCAGCCTCAGACTTCCAAGTAGCTGGAACTACAGGTGCGCTACCATGCCCGGCTAATTTTTTTTATTTATTGTAGAGATAAGGTCTCGCTGTTACCCAGGCTGGTCTTGAACCTCTGGTCTCAGGCAATCCTCTTGCCTCAGCCTCCCAAAGTACTGTGATTACAGGCTTGAGCCACCTTGACCAGCTAATTTGTAATTTTTATTTATTATTATTATTTAGTTTTTATATTTTTGATCACTTAAGAATTTTTTTTTAATTTTGTTATCTTCTTTACTGATAGTACATTAGTGAGTTATACAGTCTACTTATATGTGTTCAGCAATTGCCTTTACTATATTAATATTCATATTTAAATTACCTGCAGATGATCAGCACTACCACTTTACTCTAAAAAGATGAAGGGTCTTTAGAAAATTTTATCACAAGCTTCCCTTCCAATGTTTCACATATTATTTTGTTTTCTGATGCTTAATTTAATTTAATTTATTTTTGTACTTTAGCTCTATATTTTAATTTCTCAAACTAAAAAGAATAATTCCTGTTTCAGACATCCAGTATTGATTGAAATTTACAAAGACATTTAAATATTACTTTTCTCAATTTTTTTTTCCATTTCATTTTTTCCACCTTTCCCACATTTCACTGGAAATAACAAATGTTATTTTGATACTTTGAAAACTATAGATTCTCCTTAAAAATTTTATAAGTGGCCCTTCACTTATTAAGTTGCATGCTTTACTTATTTTTTATTAGTGTCTCAGTCTTATCAATAGCTATATCTTCCTACCATAATGTGCCATGCTGTCTCCTTCCTTTAACTGTAACACCTAACAAAATATTATACATGTAATACAGGTTTGGTATTTATTGGCATCATTTTTAAATGGTAGAAGTAATATTTTTAGACTATCTCTTACATGACCTGAGTAAGTGCTTGGAAAATTAATAAAGTTTGAATTGAGAAAGCACAATGAAAAGGGAGAATTGTTGAACACTTGTTATAAATTTTAATATTTTTACATCCCAGTCCAGGCATCTTGTTGATCCTGTCTTCCTAAGATATCCAATGTAAACGGTATGCAAGAACCCTATCCACATGGCAAATTTGTTAGTATTTTGACTATGCTGAATTGGACACTGAAGATCAAAGAAGTGGAGAAATGTAAGTACATCATGATTACAGACATGGGCACAGTCTAAAGTGACAGGGAGCAAAGAAAACACTTTCTGGGGAATTTAATCAATGTGCTTTGCTCATGTAATGAAATCTAGATGAATAGTTCTTTTAAAATTTCTGAAAAGACTACATTAAGTAGTATCAATGGAGAATATGGAAAGTCCCCTTGAGAAGATCTTTGTTAGAAATTTTATTTATACACTTATTGATTTTATTTTTTATTTTAAAGATGTGGGGTACAATTTAGGGTTAGGTATACAAATGTTCATTATGCAAGTATCCTTGTTGATGAGGTGTGCCCTCCCACCCCTGGCAGAAGTTGGGAAAGAGACTTTACAGAATGCTCAGGAATCCGGACTGAAATCCAAGGACATAATCTCTCTCTCTCTCTCTCTCTCTCTCTCTCTCTCTCTCTCTCTCTCTGTGTGTGTGTGTGTGTGTGTGTGTGTGTGTGTGTGTGTGTGTGTCTCTCTCCCCTCTCCCCTTCCCCACCCTCCCTGGGTTTCCACATCTGCAGTTCTTAATAAGGAATTAATAGTATTTGTCTTATGTCCATCTCATAGAAATGTTGAGATAAATAAGTTTGATTCCACTAGCAAATAGTGCCTTCTGAGCTCTGAAATATTGATTCCCACCCATGCTCTCCTCCAGGATTCTTTGTTAAGTAAAGACCTATGGAAGGTCTGTAGGGAGACACATTCTTTGCAGCCCAGCAGCAAGTGACTTTCCAAGATAGCAAAGCCCTCCCTGAGGGTCATTCAAGTGCCCTTTCCTTTGACATTCTCCTATTTCATATATTTCTAGGAATACCCTCTCCAATTATCCTTGGGCCTCAGTGCTCCCTTTTGTGTGGCAGCATAAGGGCAGGTACCACCACAATTTTTTTCATATTCTTGAAAAAATGAGTATTTTACATTTATATGGGCAACTTTATAATGCAGCCATATTAGAGAAAACATACTTTAGATGATTTTGAATCACCTTATAGCAATATACTTACTGTGTCTTTTACTCTTTATTTCTTCTTCCATTCATTTATTCTCTCTTTCTCTCTTCTTTCTTATTTTCTCTCATTGCTTGGATTTCTTTTTTGTTGTGCATACTATTTTTATAACAAATAACGAAATATTTGGACATTTCTTTTTTTGATTTTTTAGCCACCGTGTTAACACATTTCAAATAGGCAGTATTGCTTAATAATTTAAAAAATCATAGAAAGTATTCTCATCATTAGTCACCAAACTCAAGCATATGGAATGCAAAGTCCTTGTATTCAATGCTGAGATATCTACTCCTGATCTTTCCGTTTATTTTCCACAATATGCTATCTTGGCATGCCAGCCTCACTTTAAGAGCCAACTGATGGTAAACATTTTTAATGCCAGTGTGTAAACTAAATTTTATATTTAATGTTTCTAAGACTTGCTACAAATGGCTTCAGTATTTTAGGTATCTCACCCAAATGTTTGAAAGGTAATGGATAAGTTGATTTCAGCAAATTCATATATGTAAAATATTTTACTTTCTTATTATACTTATCAATTGCAACACATTATTTATGTTGTTACTTATAATTTGATTTAGATTGAAAAGCCTTTAAGAAGACAAACAATCATGTCACTTAGAAATAAATTCTGCCAGCCATTGCCTTGCTAAGCTATGGTGCTTTTTGAGATATGGCCATGACATGTTTCCTGGCTTTGGCTCCTTCCCCTACCTTGGGGGAGGTGAATCTCCTTTTTCTTTCTCTCAAATTTGCTTTCTAAATAAACTATACTTCCTAATCTAAAGAAAAAAAAAGAAATGGATTCTGCCACATGCTATGGTGTCGTCTTTCATAAAAGGACATATTTTAACAGTAAATAAAGCCATAAGTGCACACACTGATTATAAGATATTCCCAATCAGCCTTGACTTAATTCTCTGTTGGCATTCCTGAGAGTGTGTAATTAAAAATAGTAAAAATATGATAAGCCAAACTTACAGAATGAAGGACAGAAACCATATGAAAATTTCAATAGATACAATAACAAATTTTGACAAAATTAAACTTTCTTTCATGATGAAACCTCTCAACAAATTAACCATAGAAGCTATGTAACTCAACAGAATAAAGGCTCTATGAAAGAATTCCACAGCTAACTTTATACTCAATGGTGAAATGTAGAAAGCTTTTTATCTAAGATTAGGAACAAGACAAGGACACCCATTTTCACCATTTGTCCTCAACATAGTACTGGAATTTCTAGCCAGTGTAATTAGATAGATAGATAATTAGATAGATAGATAGATAGATAGAGATACAGATAGATAAATAGAAAGTGTACAAATAGGAAAGGAAGGAGTAAAATTGTCAGTGTTTGCTGATGACATTATCTTAAAAATAGAGAACTCCAAAGTCACCACCAAAAAACTTTTAGAACTACAGATTCTTTAATGTTGCAGGATGCAAAATCAACACATAAAAATCGATAGCATTTCTTACATGAACAACAAACTATCTAAAAATTTAATTAAGAATCAATACATTTGTGATAGCATCAAAAAATAAAATACTTAGGGATAATTTTAACTAACAAGGTGAAAGATCTATATACTAAAAATTATAAAACATTGCTGTAGAAAATGTAGACCAAATAAATAAATGGAAATATATTCCATGTTCATAGATTGGAAGAATTAACATTGTTAAAATGTTCACATTGTCGGGCTTGGTGACTCAGTCTGTAATCTCAGTACTTTGGGAGGCTGAGGCAAATGGATTGCCTGAGCCCACGGATTCGAGAATAGTCCGGGCAACTCGGTGAGACCATGTCTCTAAAATAAATTTAAAAATTAGCCAGTCATGGTAGAGCACGCCTGTAATTCCAGCTGCTTGGAAGGCTGAGGCGGAAGGACCACTGGAGCCCAGCAGGTTAATGCTGGGGTAGCCATGAGTGTGACACTGTACTCCAGACCGGGCGACGGAGTAAGACTCCAACTAAAAATAATAATGATAATAATAGTAATAATAAATGAAAAGAAAACGAAATGTCCATAATCCAAAGTGATCTACAGATTCAATGTAATGTCTATCAAAATTCCAAATTTGTTCACAAAAAAACCAAAAAACCCAAAACATTTTTATGACTAATTTGTGAGATTTTAAAAAAAATCATCATAAATGTTTGCATCTATTGAAATGATTATATGGTTTTTGTCCTTCATTGTATTAATATGATGTATCATACTTATTTTTAAAATTTGAATGGAACCACAAAATATCCCAAATAGCTCAAGCAATCTTGAGCAAAAATAGCAAAGCTGGTGGCATCACACTAACTGCTTTCAAAATGTGTTACAAAGTTTAGTAATCAAAATACCATAGTACTGGCATCTAAACAAAATCATTGACCAATAGAACAGGACAGAGAGCACAGAAATAAGCCCACACATATATGGTCAATGACTTTCTGCAAAAGTGCCAACATACATAGAAGTTGCAGTCTTTTCAATAAACAGTGTGGGGAAAACTGGATATCTAAATGCTGAAGAAAAAGTTAGACCCTGTCTTATACCATATACAAAAAATCAAGTCACAGTAAAATAAAGACTTAAACATAAGTTCTGAAACTGCAAATCTGCCAAAAAGAAAACATAACGGAAAAAATCCATTATAGTGGCCTGAGCAAACACTTTTTGGATATCACAACAAAGGTACAAATAGCAAAAGAAAAATAAACAAATGAGAGTGCATAAAACTTAAAAGCTTCTACACAGCAAACAGTGAACCAAAAAAGAGACAAGTTTTGGAATGGGAGAAAATATTTGCACACAATACATCTGATAAGAAGTTAGTAACCTAAATATATAGGGAACTCAAATAACATGAATTAAAAATGAAAAAACTACCTAAAAAGACATTTGTTATGAAAAGAAATACAAATGACTAATGTATATTAAGAATTTTCATCATCACTAATCATCAAAAAACTGAAAATTAAAACCATCATTAGGCATTACCTAACACCTCTTAGAATGGCGATTATCAAAAAACAAAAGACAAGTGTTGGTGACCAGTGTAAATGAGGATACAGAGGAAAGAGAACCTTTGTGAACTATCAGTGGAAATGCAAATTAGTATAACTACTATGGAAAATAGTATGGAGGTTCTTCAGAAAGCTAACAAGGGTCCAGTAATTCTACTTCTAGGCATGTATTGAAAGACACTGAAATCAGTATTTCAAAGAGATATCCATACTCCCATGTTCATTGTGCGATTATTAGCAATAGGTAATTATGAAATGAATCTTGTTGTCCTTCATCAGATGAATGGGCAAAGAATATGTTATATATACAATTCTGCTTAGCCTTATAAAAGAAGAAAATTCTGCCCATTGCTACAACATAGATTAACCTGGAGGACATTTTTTCTAAGTGAAGTAAGCCAGGCACAGATAGGTATGAACTGCATTTTCTCACTTTTATGTGAAATATAAAATAAGGAGCTCATAGAAGTAGAAATTAGAATGGTGGTTATCACAAACTGGGAGAGAGGGTCATGAACAGGGAAAAGGGAGATGTTGATCAAAGGGTACCATGTTTCAGCTAGACACGAAGAATAAGCTTTACTATCTATTGCAAAGTATAAAGACTATAATAAATAGCACTGCATTTTATATTTCAATATTGTTAAAATAGTTTATCTTAAATGTTGTCATCACACACAAAACAGAGCAATAACAACCCAGGAAATTGACTCTATCATAAGAAAACTATCTACAAAAAAAAAAAAAAAACCCTGAACTGGATGGCTTTCCAACAGAATACTACAAAACATACACAGAGGATCTGATACCAATCCTATTGAAAGTATTC
>CAUYQG010165951.1:0-16688 GCA_963574415.1 Tarsius wallacei
CGCCGGGCTCAGTGGCTCAGCCTGTAATCCCGTGCTTTGGGAGGCTGAGGTGATTGGATTGCCTGAGCCCGCGGGTTCGAGACCCATCTGGGCAACTTGGCGAGACCTCATCTCTACAATAAATCAAAAAATCAGCCGGGCATGGTGGCGCCTGCCCGTAATTCCGGCTACTCGGAGGGCTGAGGCGGAAGGATCGTCGTCGGAGCCCAGTGGGTCAAGGCTGCAGTGGCCAGGAGCGGCCACTGCACTCCAGTCTGGGCAACAGAGTGAGACTCCAACTCAAAATATATATATATATACATATATATATATATGTCATTTTAGGTAGTTGATTGGTATTCACATAATAATTCATTTGCAGATACATGTAGGTACATGTGTAGATAGTAACCTCTTGAAGTATAGGATAGAGTCTAACTTCCATCTGTGAAAATAGGAAGCTTTCTAAGTATGTTGCTTTCAAAAATTGTCTTAGGTGATTGAAAGTAGTGCACAGATCCTATTGTTTATTACTTCAAATTTGAGTATGAGAATATATTTATATATTCTGTAAAAAAATCTCAAGCAGTGAAGAAGAATAGAAACATGTAAAAGCTTCCCCATCACCTCACACCACAACCCACACCTATTTCCAGAAATAAATACTATTAGCAATTTTTTTCTATGTTTAATCAGAGTTTTGCTTTTGACACAAGCAATGTAAGTTATAAATTATGTGTCCGAATTAGACAGTCCATATTCATTTTAATGGCTGTATTTTATTATAGCACAGAGGCTACAGTAAAGGTTACTGAGTCAGACTATCTGGGTTTAATTCTTGACCCTGGTACTTTCCAGCTGGTGACCTAGGGTCAGTTGTTTAATTGTTTTTCCCTCAGCTTCTTCACCTGAAAATAGTAACAGTGATAATCTTAGGACTTCCTTAAAGAACTAAGTGAGTTTATATGCATATATTTTATAATAAAATCTGGCAGAGATCAAGTATTAGATGGGTCTGTTATTATTAGGATAGACATACTGTACATTTGATTATTAATATTGATAATGTACCTAAATATTTGTCTACTTATGACCAATTATGTTGTTTCTAAACTTTCCCTATGGCAAAGTTGCAATGAATATAATACTTTCATGGATTTTTACTCATAGATGTATTTATTTCAATAGGTTGTGTTCCTAGAAATAAAAGGTCAAGTAGAAAAAGATGTACATTTTAATTTTATTGACATTCCAAATTCTCCTTTAAAAGGTTTATCGATTTATCCTTTAGTAACATTGTATAAAGATGTCCATCTCCCTGCATCTGTTGTCTGCCAACACCAGATATCATTAGCCTTTAAATTTTTTGTCAGTACCCAATGCAGTGGCTCACGCCTGTAATCCCAGCACTTTGGGAGGCAGAGGCAAGAGGATTGCCTGAGCTCAGAGATTCGAGATCAACCTTCGCAACGTGGCAAGATCTCTCTCTACAACAAATCAAAAAATTAGCCAGGCATGGAGGCATGTGCCTGTAGTTTCAGCTACTTGGAAGGCTGAGGTGGAAGGATGGCCTGAGCCCAGCAGGTTAAGGCTGTGGTGGCTATGAGTGTGTTGCTACAGTCCAGCCTGGGCAACAGAGTGAGACTCCAACTCAACCCCCACCCCCAAAAATGTCACCATATGGATGTGGGTTTTGATGATGGGGGTGTGCTCCCTGTGATTGAATGAGAAGGGAAATACCTTCTTCTACACAAGGTCTCAGCACCAGGTCTTCTGGGCATGCACACCCCTGATTTCCCAGGTGGAGGTGAAGTGGGTACTGCCAAATTCAGTTGATTCCACAGCAGTTTCCCAGTTTACCTCAAATAACTCCCTATGGGTTGTCTCCTGTTTCTGTATATTCTGACCCTGATCTTGGAGTGGTCCTCAAACCCTCCATTTTTTTGACAATTCTTTTTTGATTGTATTTTAATCTAAATTTTCTCATGAGTCTCATTTCTGTCTTTATTCAAACTTAACAACATTCTGTGTCAAGGAATTTTTTTAAGTTTCTGGGCTTTTAAGAGCACTCTTCTCTTGCTTTCTAAGATAGTTATAGATTTCTTCTTTTAGACTTTGAATTTTTTTTTAGAACTTCAAATTTGTACTTCTCAAAAATTTAATTACATTAAAGTGGTTCTTATTTTCAAACATGCACTAAAATTGATTTTTTTATTTTGGGAAAAATATTAAAATATCTTTTTAAGATAATAAAATTATAATACTCTGATGAACAAATGCTTAATCATTTTATTCTTCATTTGTACATTTATTAAAATGAGAATAAAAGGACATCAGAGTAGGCCATTAACAGCAATATACTTATTCTACTGCCTGTGTTTATTGTTTTGAAATTATTGTGTGTATTACATGCAAATATCAAAATCTGACTGATGTGTGTAATAAAGAAAATTTTTGACCTTTTTCTGTATCAAGTTGCGGTGAATATACTTGTTTATATATTTTACTTACAGATATATTTATTTCAAAAGATTATATTCCTAATTTATCTTACTTTTATGTAGAATTCCACTCTTAAAGCAAGTTATTTAATTACAATCATGGCTTTCTTCCACAATATTATCATAGTAAGAAAGCTAATGGACTTAAACTTAAAAATTAGGACTTTTAAAATGAAAAACAAGAAGAAAAATATTTTATTCATGCTACAGAATTAAAGAGAAGTCTGTAAACAGTTTACTTGAGGTGTAAAGTATATCAGCCATTTAATTAACAGGCTTATTTATTTTATGAACATTAGTTTTATTAAGCCTTTTGTTCAGATATATTTATAATTTTATATGATATTCTCCCTCTGGTCTTCTACATTGCCTCATTTTCTGCACTTCTATTATTTGTCTTATCTTTTTGTTTTGTTGTAGGCAATTTTTCTTTTTTTTCCCTTACCTTCATAGTTATCTTCATTTTTACATTTCTTTTTCTCCTTTAGATGCCATTTGTTTGATCCACTGGCATGCTAATTAATGTTTAATAATCACATTTTTTTAAAAATTAAAAAGCACTTATCTGTAGAGCTGCCGATTTTCATGGTGTAAATATTGCTACCGTGGTTGCTTTTAAGCAGCTACCATGACATCACTGAACGTGCATTTGGGAAGAGATGTGTAAACTACTGGCTCTTACAAGCCTCTATGAACTGGCTGGAGTATACTATTATCTGCGTTTCCCATTATAGAAAAGGCTGAGGCTTGGTTCATTTCACTGTTATATTCTCAGTGCATGGTAACTAGCAGATTGTCAACACAATCAATATTTGTTAAATCAATGAATGAATGAACAAAAGATCTCCTCAGTTCCAAGAAATTGTAGAGTGAAGTAAAATTCCCTGATGGAATGTCTGTGTGATACTAGGACTTTCCCTTCCCTTTTAGAAACCTGAAGATGAAACAAAATATAAACAATTTCAGTATCCAGTCCTTGAGATCAGCTTTAGAAAAAAATGATGTTAACAATCATAAAATGATGTTAATGAATAAAAAATAAACAAATAAAGAGTACACCACACATACTTGGTTTGTGTTTTCATAGCACTGGCCCTAAACACAGTATGAATAAGGTAACAACAAAAAAAAACCCTAAGATTTATTTACAATTCTATTAAAAACAGGTAGGGAGGAAGAAAGGCACAAAGGAAGAAATAAAGGAAGGAAAGGCAAGAGGGAGAAAGTGAAGAACATACGAAGAAAGGAAAGAAAAATAATAACAAATATACATGAGTGCCTATGCTGTGTTCTACACCTGCTTAAGCGCTTTACATGGATTATATTGTAAGCTTAAGAATATGCGTTCTGAAGTCAGGCTGTTTAAAATCCCACCTCTGCTTTTTACTGATGATATGATCTTCGGTAAATTATTTACTTTGGCTGTTGCCTCAGTTTCCTGCCCAGACTGTTCTACGGTAAGACCATAATGAGCAAATATATTTAAAAAATGCTTAGTACTGAGTTTAACATGTGGTAAGTACCTAACAAATTTTAGCCACAATTATTTTATGAAAACCTAACAATGACACTGTGGAATTTGTAGAATTATTATTTTCACTTTTTAGATGAAAAGTCTGAAACACAGAAAGATTAAATAATTTACTCAAGGTCACACAGGTATTAATCACACAGCTATCTCCTTCCAAGAAATGTTGGTAGAAAACAAGATGTGGCATTTGAGTACAAGCAATTAGACTCTGGAGCCTATGCTCTTAAACATTAATCTGTTACAAAAAGACATGTATATACCTGTAGTAGAAGAAAATTTTAGACAACAAATGCTTTACAACCAGAAAATTACAAAAGTAAAAAACCCCACAATCTATGAAACAAAAATGGAATGAAGATATTAATAAATCAATTCAATAAATATTTTTCCAGCACCAGGTAAACTTCAGTCATGTTTTTAGCTACTGATAACTCAGCTCTGAACCAAGTAGTCTTTACTCTCACAGAATTTATTTTCTAATACAGTGTAAAATGACTTAGCAAAATGAAAATGTGCCTGGTTAAGGTAGCAAAAATCTTTAAGATGAAATAAAATAAATATAATTAAAAGCCAGTAATTTTGGAGGGCTAAAGTATATCAACATATGGAAAACTGGTAACCATGGTAGAGAATATGACAGTAGAGCAGTTAATGACTTTTGACATGATGGAAATACTGAGAAGTTTAAGAGGATTTATATTTTTCTTTTTTTTTCTTTTTTTTATTTTTTGAATTGGAGTCTCACTCTGTCACCCAGAATGGAGTGCAGTGGCTACTCCCGGCCACCACAGCCTCGACCTGCTGGGCTCTGGCTATCCTTCTGTCTCAGCCTTCCAAGTAGCTGGAATTACAGGCGCACGCTCGACACCCAGCTATTTTTTTTTTTTTAATTTACTGTAGAGATGAGGTCTTGTCTGCCCAGGCGGGTCTCGAACCCGCGGGCTCAGGCAATCCACTCACCTCAGCCTCCCAAAGCACGGGATTACAGGCTGAGCCACCGAGCCCGGCTAGGATTTATATTTTTCAAGAAAAATCAGTAGAAAATAAATGTGCTGATACAGTTAATAGGATTAGAGGTTTTAAATCTCTCTCATACAATATGTAGGAAAGACATAGCACTCATATGTGAACAAAAATATTGGATTGGATTCAAGTTTTCTATACCAAAACTTCCAATTGATAGTAGAATATGTCTTCAGGGATTTGAACAAAACCAGTGGGATCAAAATAGTATGGACATTGGTTGTGATTCACTTTAAGGGAATAAAGAGTTTGTCTCATATATGTAATGACTCAGCAGATATAACAATTTTGAAACTCCTTGATTTTGTAATCATATACACATTTTAATTATTTATAATACAATTAAATGCAATATAACAATTTAGTGCATGGAGAAACCCTCTTATGAAAAGGTTGAAATAAACATTGAGTGAATCTAAATGTAGAATAGAGCTCTATGTCTGAGCAAATACAATTGTAAAATAGAAAATAAATGTTATAATTACTAAATAAAGCTTCTAGCCTCTAAACTATATATATAGAAAGTACAAGGAAAAAAAAAACCTGAGAATACTACAGAAATTGGGAAAAGGAAGAACAGGTGGTGAGACAACTGGTTTCCTACTGCCACAACTTAGTGTCTTAAAACAGCACAAATTTATTATCTTGCAGTTCTGAAGGACAGAATTCTGAATGGCCTTCACCAGGCTAAAGTCAAGGTTTGGCAAGACCACATTTCTTTCTTAAGGCTCTGTGAAAGAATCCATTTTCTTGCCTTTCTTTTTCAGCTTCTAGAGTTTTCCCACATTCTTTGGCTCATTGCCCTTTTCTGTCATTTTGTTTTATTTTGTTTTGTTTTGTTTCATTGTATACTGAGTTGTGGAGTACATGTGAGGATTTACTGTATAAGTAGATTGCATGCAGGCAAGATTTGGGCTTCTAGTGAACTCTCTCTCTCCCTGGTAGTAGACCTGGTACCCAATGGGTGGTTATGGGCCCTTATCCTCCTCTTTTCCTCCTTCCTTTGGCAGTATCCAGAGTCCGTTGTTCCCATCTTTTTAAAAAAATTTTTATTTTAAAGATGTAGTGTACAATTCAAGGTTAGATATACAAATGGTCATTGTACAGGTAAAGTTTGGGTCTCACTTCAGTCCCCACTTTACCTGGTTTGAGATTAGGTACCCTTATTGATGAGGTGTGCCCTCTCTCCCCTGGCAGTTTCCCACTACTGCCAATTTCTTTCTTATAGTATTATGATAATTGTTCAGGGTCTGCTTATGAGTGAGAACATGTGGCACTCAGTTCTTTGTTTCTATGATAGATCACTGAGTATTACAGACTCTAAATCCATCCAAGTTGCTGTGAAGTTCATAATTTTGTCCTTTATGGCTGTGTAGTATTCCATCTTATATATGTACCACATTTTAAAAATTCAGTCTACTTTCTTTTTCTTTTTCCCACAGTAGGAGGAGACCCTAGGAGGTTGCCCTGTCCTGTCTACTTTCGTTGGGTAGGATGGTTGGTTCCATGTTTTTGCTATTGTGAATAGTGCTGCAATAAGCATGCGTGCACAGTTATCTTTTTTTGTAGAATGATTTTAGTTCCTTCTGGTATATTCTCAGCGGGGGATTGCAGTGTTCATGGGGGGTCAATTTTTAGATCTTTTATGTTGTTCCCACCTTTGTGCTCATCCTTTCTGTCTTTAAAGCCAGGAGTGATCCATCAAAGTTTTTCTCACATATGGAATCACTCTAATACTGACTTTCCAGTTTCTCTCTCCCTTTTAAGGACCTCCCTATGGTCCAGGATAATCTCTCATTTTAAGATCAGATGATTAGCAACCTTAATTCTCATCTGCCATGTAACCTAAGCTATTCAGAAGTTCAAGAAATTAGGACAGAGACATTTGGGAAGCCATTATAATGTCAACCATAAGTAGTAGAAGGTTTAAGTTTTATAGCTAAGGACAAGCATTCACTCATTTCTGAAGCAGATAAGTAAAGAAATATTTTACATAAATACAATTGTCCTAATTTGGAGGTTGTAAGATATTTCCCTAGCACAAGATTATACATTATAAGCGTATTAGATATACATGTCTTGACAAAAATATTGCTAAAATGATGTGAGTTCTCATGTATTACATCAATGGGCATATGATACGTTTGTGCCCCACAACTCAAAATGTTAACCTTTGTCATTTAACTAAGGTAGTATTGACAGGTTCTTCACTGGAAAGTTACACTTTTTACTTGAAATTAGTAAGTATATTGTGAGTAGGTAATTTCAGACTCTATAACTATCCTGTTTCTTATCAAACTTTTGCCCACATTAAGCAATCATTTTTAACTGTTTTCTAGAACACACTAACAGTGTGGGGAGATCAATTGTATAACTTCACTGTCAAATTACTTTTTATTTATGGCACATATAACCTTCTGTTCAATCAACAAGAAATGCAGAAATGATAAGCAGACTTGAGGCTGCTGTTCTTAGAAAGACCTGCTTGCCAGGTTGGCCATTGGCTTGAGTCTGGAAACTTAAACAGGAAACAGTTCTCTAGACTAATATTCAAGTTTCCTTAAATGATAAGGAGGGCTCACTATGCCTACACTGTACAAACAGCATGGCTTATGTTGAATACCTACTTTCCATCTGAGAGTCCAGGATTTTGATACATGCTAGAAATAAAGTTCCCACTTGACCATTCTCCAATAAAAATCATGAGTCTTATGTCTCTAATGAGCTTCCCTGGTAGACAACACCTCACACATGTTGTCACAGCTTGTTGCTGGAGGAACTAAGCATGTCTTCTGTGACTTCATTGAGAGTAGGCTCATGGGAGCTTGGGCCTAGTTTCCTGAAGTCTTCACCATATGCACCTTTCCCATTGCGAACTTTGCTTTGTATCCTTTGCCATCTGAGTATTATTTGTGAATGGACTATAAGCTGAGCCCTATGAGTCTTTCCTATGACACACAAGCATTGATTGAGATGTCCACATTAAAACATATAGATTCTAAATAGTTCATTGAGACATTCTATGGTAATAGAACTACGCTAAGTGAAATCAAGACAATTAAGCCTAGAAATGTTTTAAGACGCTTACCACACGATGGCTATGTCTGCAAACAAAAGTGTATAAAAAAGAACGTTCAGTTGCCTGAGTCAAAGCAGAATAAGGCAAATACAATAAGCTAATTTCTTCAGGAGTTTGAAGACATAGGCACCCCATCTTGTTCAGATTACCAGGAAAGCTAGAGGGAGGTAGATAAGCCTAAAATAATAGGCAAGTCGTACTAGCTTACAACCCCTGGAGGCAGAGGGAAGGAGAGTTTTGGAAGATAAGGGAAATATTGCAGATGAATAGAGGGTATGTTCCCCAAAAGTGAAATACAGAGTCTATTAAGAAACAAAATGTAATAATAATTGTTACTTGTGGCACAAAGCGGAACTTTCTAATGATCTTGGTGAAAAATTCTAATCATTCAAATGCCTTGTGTATAGAATAGTTTAAATGCAAAATTTATGAGCTATTATTGAAGGCCCCTCAAAATTCCTTGGCATTTTGAAAGTATCCCTCTTAAGCTCAGGCACAGAATTCATATTCTACTCATTCCTAATGACACTTTTCTTCTCTGCCTCTCCTGTTAAGGTTCATCATGAGTGAGACATGGGACGCAAACTCTTCAGAAAGCTGGCATCCCATTTGGAGTGTCAATGACACAAAGCAGCACCTGTACTCAGATATTAATATTACCTATGTGAACTACTATCTTCACCAGCCTCAAGTGGCAGCGATCTTCATTATTTCCTACTTTCTGATCTTCTTCCTGTGCATGGTGGGAAATACCGTGGTTTGCTTTATTGTAATGAGAAACAAACATATGCACACAGTTACTAATCTCTTCATCTTAAACCTGGCCATAAGTGATTTACTAGTTGGCATATTCTGCATGCCTATCACACTGCTGGACAATATAATTGCAGGTATGTTGATTTGTGTGCAGTAAAAAGATGATATGAGGAAATGTTTGTCCCATATCCCTGTAGTCGTGGCAAAGTCGTTCTCTCACCCATTCATACATTCACTCATTAACAAATATTTACAGAGGTTACCAGGAATTGCTCTAGGCACGTGCCCTCATGGGGTCTACATTCTGAAGGAGAAGGCAGACAATAAGCAGGTATATAATTCATCAGAGAATGAAAAGAATTATGAAGGAAAATAAAAGGGACCGAAATGAAAAGTGGAGACTGTTATTTTTGGCGTGTTCACTAACGATCATCAGAGAATGAAATCTAGAATTTCTTACCTGAAGCCTTTGAATTTGCTTAATAATGTCTAGAACACACTTAATATGGAAGAAATATTACTATAAACTGTAATGTTCAAGGAATGGATACATCCGGTTTCAACTGATACATTATCTTCTATCTAACATAAACAGAAACTTAGGCCCTCAGATTTCTAACAAATTTTGAGGGAAAATTGAACAATCTTAATGATTTTTTTCAAAAGGTAGTAGTTTACATGTACACCATAGATAAGTTAACATTACAAGGGCTAGGGAATTTCCCTATAGACTTCCGGGCCCACAGTACTCCTTTGTTAGCACTTCTTTTTTTTTTCAAATCGGAGTCTCACTCTGTTGCCCAGGTTGGAGTGCAGTGGCATGCTCATGGCCACCTCAGCCTCGACATGCTGGGCTCCGGCGATCCTTTCTCCTCAGCCTTCCAAGTAGCTGGAACTACAGGCATGGGCTACCATGCCCAGCTTATTTTTGTTTTACTGTAGAGATGAGGCTGGTCTCGAAACTCTGCCCAGGCTGATCTCGAACCGCTGAGCTCAGGCAATCCTTCCACCTAGGCCTCCCAAAGTGCTGGGATTATAGGCTTGGGCCTGACTGTTAACACTTCTTTACAAGCTCCAGAATTGCGGGAAAAATTTATCTCCAGCTCCAAGTTCAGTTTGAGTGCACAGCACCAGCTTGGGAATATTGGTTGTTTTGGTTAATGAGTGGTAGTCAAGATATTCACAATCCAAATCCACACAAAAATGAAATGATAACAGTCTATCAAATATATTTAGAGCATCATGCACTATGAGCCCTAACATAGCTCTTCTCTTTTTGTAGCATTCAGCATCAGTTTACTAAAATAAGAAAAGAGGTTTCTCTTTGGAATTTCTGTGCCCTTCCTTCCTCTAGAATGGGGTCAGGGAGAGTTCAGAGTGCCTGTTCTGTCAGTCATGTACTATATAGAGCCAAGGGTTTGTGATGTTTATGATAAAAAAAAAATTGCTGCTGGGCGCAGTGGCTCACACCTGTCATCCCAGCACTTTGGGAGGCAGAGGCAAGAGGATTGCCTGAACTCAGGGGTTCAAGACCAGCCTAAGCAACTTGGCGAGACCTCGTCTTACAATAAATCAAAAAATTAGCTGGGTGTGATGGCTTATGCCTGTTGTTCCTGCTACTCAGAAGGCGGAGGCAGAAGGATCACCTGAGCCTAGCAGGTTGAGGTTACAGTGGCCATAAGCATGACATTGTACTCCAACCTGGGTGACAGAGTGAGACTGATCCTCTCCCTCCCCAAAAAAATTGTTGGCCGGGTGGTGGCCCATGCCTGTAATCTCAGTGCTTTGGGTGGCCAAGCTGGGAGAATTGTTTGAGCCCAGGAGTTTGAGCTATTATTATACCACTCCACCCCAACCTAGGTGACAAAGTGAGATCCTGTCCCTAAACAAATAATCAAGTAAAAAGGTATTTATTGAGAATGTAACATTCTCAAGATACTGTGCTAGACAAGGAGAGGGCGTACAAATTGATAAAAATTATTGTTATTGTTCTCAAGTGAGTTATTTTGCCAATAAGAAGTGCTCTCAATATTTTCTCCCATAAATATTTTAAAATTAAATTGTTATTTTACAATTTTTGCACATAAATTACTCCTTCTTGCCTCTTGGTTTTCATTTTCAGAAGGCAACCACTGTCAGCACTTTTTGCCTTCATTTTTGGTAATTGCTACCATATTTCTAAGTAACATTTAAAAAATATATTGTCTTCAAACTGTAGTAGACATAAATTTAGTTCTCATAATCCTCTTCCACCACATAAACACAAACATACATTAACATTCTTTAGCTTTTCTCATTCTCCCATTATAATTATATCATCATTTTTGCTGAAATCAATATTCAGAGTATACATTCCTATTTTATATGCATTTTAACCTCTGCTGAGCCGTGAAAAATGCTATGATACCAACTTCTCTCATATGTTTTTTGTTTTCCTAGATTTACTAAGGGTATATTTTGATGGGCTTAGTTGTGGGTGTGTACCCATCATTAATATGTCCTCAAACTCTCTTCCAGGAGTGTTATATTCTTGTCAATATCTTTAAACGTATCAACCTATAAAACGCATCTTTTGTCCTGGAGGCACCTCTCTTGGTGCTTTCTGTTCTCCTGTTCCTCTTCACACACGTTACTCTCCAAGCATGGAACTCAGCTACTGCTCTGGGATACTCCTTCACAGATACACTAACAATTGTCTTCACCTCTTCGTGTACTCATTGCCGCACTTTCTGGATGCTATATCTTCTTTCTTGTTTTGTTTTGTTTTCTCCTGAGAAACGTTACTTTGGAATGAAATGTTATTTTTAGGTCTTATACACCAGCAAGTATCTTTACTCTACCCTCAATATTTTATTATAGTTAGTTGCATGGAGAATTCTAGGTGGCAAATTTCTTCCCTCAGAATTGTGAAGGGATTGCTGTGTTGTGACTGCTGTGAAATGTGATGCGACTACTGAAAAATCTGATGCCATTTAATTCCTGCTTGTTTTGCTTATGATCTATATTTTGTTTTTCGGACTGAAAGTTTTTATCCCTAGTGTTTTGAATTTCATGAAAGTATGTCTTGGACTTAGTCTTTTTGTTTTTCATTTATCATGCAGGACACAAATTAGGCCCTTTCCATCAGAAAATGAATGCCCTTCAATCCAGGAGATTTTTCTTGTAGCATTCTTTTCTGTTTTCCTTTCTTCTACTCATATGAGTCAGATATTGGAGATTCTGAGTCGCCTTTTTCAAAAAAATCTTTTCTCTTCCATGTTTGTGCCCCTTATTGTTCTATGTTCAAAGATTTTCTTAACTTCCTTCCAAACTTTATGCTGCATTCCTCATTTCTGTCATAATATCTTAAATTCCTTGAGTTCTTTTTATTTTCTGCATGTTTCTTATACTACCATGCATATCACGTGTTCTATAGGTAAAATGTGTTATATCTCTGAGGTTATTTGCGATATTTGTTTTCCATTTTTTCGTCTGTCTGATGCCTATCAGTTTTCCCAGAAGTGTCTGTTTGTTCTTGCCTCCTTTTCTAGTACTTGAGGTTCTGCTGGTGGTAATTGCTACTTAGCTGCTTGCACTTATGTGGCTGCCTGGAAGTTATGCATGCCTGAGGTTAAGGTTAGGACAAATAGCCACTTCTTAGTTTGGGCTGTTCACTGAGAAATCCACCACTGTCAAATCTGCATGTCAATGTTCTTGAACAGGCCACTTTCCCGAGAAGGAAATTCTCTGATCTCCTGCTGTGGGGATGGAAGGCCAGCTGCTGCATTCTACTCTGGAATTGAGTAGGTCTCTGGGCGGATGGTTTTGCTGTGCAAGGGTGATGTACCTTCACTTTTGCTGTGCAGGGGAATGATGTACTTTCACGCAATCCTTCTGTGTCATTCTAACACTCATCACCCCTGCTTCTGGTGACTCATAGTCGTAGCACCTGGAGTCCACCTTCCCAAAGAGTAAATTTCCATTCCTCTGTCGGCATAGGAGAAAAATCAGCAGCATCTGATTGGATTTATACACAATTTTCCACTAATCATGTTGTCCTCCCAAATTCTCATTCAGCAGTACCTGATACCTCAGTTTCTGTGGATTTGTACTCTTTTGTCCTAGAGTTATCATTTCAGTGGGGTTTGGTGAGGGAGATACCATGAAACATATGCTTATTCTTCCATGTTCCACCATGGGCTACACATACCTTTTGCATTTTTTTGTTGAAAAACAATACTGTCATAACCTAACAAATTTTAGGACTGGGAAAATATATTCTCTTTTAGTTTTCATTCAGCAGAGTCAACCAAGCTCTTATTTTAGATGGTCTAGATAGGTAGTTTTAAAACATATATACTTGGGTTATTTAGGTTAAGATCTTTTAAATTAGCTGGGAATATTTCATTTTTGGAAAATTGAAATAAATTGTATGGTATTTTTAAAAAGATAAATATTAAAAATCAGAGAAATGTGCAGCATTCATCTTTTGAGGAACTAGAATATTTACTTAGGGAAGGAAGAACCTTGTTACTTTACCATATTAGCAGATGAGTGCTTAGAATATCCAATTGCGATAGTAATTTTACTAATTTCTTTCATAAACTTTGTAGTAGCTAAGGTTTAGTTAGGAAGTAATTCCAATAGACTATTTTTGTTCAGACAAAGTACTCTTTGATCTGAAAGTGCCTCCGAAGTAAATTGACCAATTATATTCTATGTAAATAAATATAGTTTGTTTATTTATTTTGTACATAACTCCTGATTTCAATAAAAGTCATTATTGTATGAAGGTCAGTAGTTTGTAATCTGGAACCCACTACCCAGGCTCAAGTCCTTAATATGCTGGTAAATATCTGTGGTAAGATATGCGGTCTTTGTCTGTTTGTTACCTTGCTTATATTGCAAGAGAATAATAAAGTCGTTGAACACATGTTATTTAGATTAGAAATGTTAATAGACACACCACTTATTATAGTGCTTAGAATGTGCTAACTGCCATATAAGTTTTGACATTACTGTTAGTGTATTGAAAAACAGAGCTCTAGAGATATTAGGGAAAAATGCTAAGAACATTGATTGTCCTCTGGCATTCATTTAGTAAACAGTTGCATTGATCTTGATTTCACACCTCTGTTTATATTTTCAGTGAGATTTTAAAAATATATAATCTTTTGAAAGACTGCTGCTTTTCAGTCTTATATTTTCAGTGAGATTTAAAAAATATATAATCTTTTGAAAGACTGTTCCTTTTCCCTTTCAGGATGGCCATTTGGAAATACAATGTGCAAGATTAGTGGACTGGTCCAGGGAATATCAGTAGCAGCTTCCGTCTTTACTTTAGTTGCAATAGCAGTGGATAGGTAAGTCAGCAGCAAACTCCAAATCCAGAAAAATGGGCATGTCTGCAAGTAATCCACCAGAAAAATATGTGACCTACTATATATTCACATATCTTCTCCAAAATGTGTTACTAATATCTACCTCTTTAAGAGCATGGTATATACCTACTAAAGGTTTGGTAATAAAATAAAACTATTGAATTTTTATTCTTCACATTTAAAAATTAAATAATTAGGTATGGTACAATTTTACTATTTTCACATTAGAATCTAGAATTTTCTAAATGGAAATGCAAATGTGCTGAAATAACTCTGAAATTTTATCTAGATTTTAAAATTGAAAAACATTCATCCATTTATTCATTTAGACACTTTGTTGAGAGTTTATGACAAGCCAAGTGTGTAACATCTAAAACAAACTAGATGAGATGCTGCCTCAGGAAGTCTACAATCTGGTAGTATAGACACACTCATTAAAAAAATTTATGAATAATGCTATCGAATGCAGGTCCAGTTAATAACAGCTACACAAAAGAGAAAATAATTGATTCTATCTGTCAGGACAAATAAGTGGGTTCACAGAAGAGGTGAGACCTGTCTAAATCTTGAGGAGTCAGAAATTTGTTTTGGAAAGAAGTTGGAGGAAGAGTATCTTGTAAGATGAACATATACATAGAGCACCTGAAATGGAGAGCACTTGTCCAGAGACGTGCAGAGAGGTAGTTCAACTGGAACAGCAAAGGCAGAGTGGCACGTTAGGCCACAAAAGGAGGCAAGCAGAGATTTTCAACAGGCTTATCTTCCACTGTAAGGAGTGTAAACTTTGTTCAGAACATGGCAGAGAGCTGGGAAAGTCTTTTTTTTTAAATTTTTATTATAAAAATATGGGGTACAATTCAGGGTTTGGTACACAAACACTGATCATGCAGGTACCCCTGTTAATGAAGTGTGCCCCTCCTACTCCTAGCAGTTTTCCTCAACTGCCAATCCCACCCACCACCCCCAACAACAGTTTCCCATTATTGCCAATTGCTTTTTTTATAGCATTATAATTGTTCAAGCTCCTCTTATGAGTGAGAACATATGGAAATCTTTTCTTTGTTTCTGTGATAAATCACTGAATATGATCGACTCCAAATCCATTCAGGTTGTCGCAAAGTCCATATGTTTGTCATTCTTTATGGCTGCAAAATATTCCATTGTGTATGTGTACCACACTTTTTTTTAATCCAGTCCAGCTTCAATGGGCAGCGTGGTTGGTTCCATGTTTTTGCTATTGTGAATAGAGCTGCAACGAACATACATGTGCAGGTATCTTTTTTGTAGAATAATTTCAGTTCCTCCGGGTATATTCCCAATAGGGGAATTGCTGGGTCATATGGAAGGTAAATTTCTAGTTCTTTCAGAAATCTCCAGACTGTTTTCCAGAGAGGTTGTACAAGTTTGCATACCCAACAGCAGTGCAGAAGCGTTCTTTTTTCTCCACATCCTCGCCAGCATCTGTTGTTGTTTGTTTTCTTAATGATGACCATTTTTAAGAGGTTAGGTGGTATCTCAATGTGGTTTTGATTTGCATTTCTCTGATGATGAGTGAGGCTGAGCACTTTTTTCATGTGTCTGTTGGCTGCCCATATATCTTCTTTTGAGAAGTGTCTGTTCATGTATTTTGCTCACTTTTTAAAGGGGCTGCTTGTTTTTTTCCCTTCGGTGCATTTGAGTTCCTTGTAGATCCTGGATGTTAGGCCTTTGTCAGATATACAGTTAGCAAATATTTTTCCCATTCTGTGGGCTGTCTCCCTGCTCTCTTGATGGTTTCTTTTGCTTTGCAGAAGCTCGTTCATTTGATAAGGTTCCACTTATCTATCTTATTTCTTAAGGTTTTGACCTTTAGGGTTCTGAGAAGAAATTGGTTCCCAGTTCCAATTTCCATAAGGGTGTCTCCTGCATTTTCTAAGATTCTTATAGTTTGAGGTTTTACGTTTAGGTCTTTGATCCATTTAGAGGTAATTTTTGTGTATGGTGATAGGTATGGGTCCTGTTTCCATCTTCTGCATGTGGTCAGCCAGTTCTCCCAGCACCCTTTACTGAATAGGTTTTCCTCTCCCCAGTAATTGTTGTTGGAGGTTTTGTTAAAGATTAGTTGGTTGAGAAATTGAGGCTTTGCTTCTGGAATCTCTATCCTGCTCCATTGCTCTATATGCCTATTTTTATACCAATACCAGGCTATTTTGATTACTGTAGCCTTATAGTATTGTTTGAAGTCTGAAAGTGTGATACTTCCTGCTTTGTTTCTCTTGATAAGGATTGTTTTGGCTATTCATGGTCATTTATGTTTCCATATGAATCTCTGTATTGCTATTTCCAGGTCTGAGAAGAATGATGTTGGTAACTTAATGGGTATTGTGTTGAATCTGTAGATTGCCTTTGGTAGGATGGACATCTTAACAATGTTGATTTTTCCTAGAGTCTTCATGGATTTGCACAGTGTTCCTTCTTCT
>CAUYQG010165954.1:0-26169 GCA_963574415.1 Tarsius wallacei
AGTTCCAGCTACTTGGAAGGCTGAGGCGGAAGGATCGCCGGAGCCCAGCAGGTCGAGGCTGCGGTGGCCGGGAGTGGCCACTGCACTCCAGTCTGGGCGACAGAGTGAGACTCTAACTCAAAAAAAAAAAAAAAAAAAAAATTCAAGCTGGAAGTGCCCACCATTATTTTCCTGCTCACTTTTAAGAAAGAGGTGGCCTTATGTATCATATGACCCTGCTCTCCTGGCTACAGGACAGTAGACCAGACATGTATGCACCCCCTCACCCAGACCAGTCAACTTCTTTCCTGGGAACTTGGAAATAAGACACAAAAACTAAGACAGTAAAGGGTAAGACTAATACAATAAAGTCAATTAAGGTTTGGAGCTCAAATATATCATTTGGGACTTCAAAAACCAAAGCTGTGTAAAAAATAAATGTTTTAAGAAAGCAGAAATTAAAAGAATTGCAAAAAAAAAAACTGATTTATGGAAAGTAATATGGGGCAGATATTTAAGGAAAAACAGGTGAAAAAGCAAGCAGGTCCAGATGGAAATGTGGACAGAGGGCTACCTGCAAACCTTCAGTCCCAATGAAGGCAAGCTGTACTGTGGCTGGAATTTCATAAGATTCTTCTGTATTTTTACAAGTGCCTCTTTACTTAAACTGGGATGAGTGTGCTTTAGTGCCTTGCAACGAAATGATACCAAAGACTGAAGTGTTAAAACACACAAACACCACCATAAGTATTAAGGCAGCTGATGCTACACCTGCCAAGTGTTCAAGTAGTCACTCCCATTTGAACAGTCTTCAGTGGCCTCAAGGTAGAAATCAGAAAAGTTCTCTTCTCTAGTTCTCTTTGCAGCTGCAGCCAAAGCTGGTGACCCAGGCTTGTCCTGTCAGTTACACACACAGTAGCGTTCAATTCAGAAATGATCAAGGTGAGGAAACAGGCTTGATATGGGCCACTGCTTCTGTTGGTAAGAACGGCAGCAGAGCCTCTGGCTTTCAGCAGTGATAGTTACAAAATAAAGCTTCTGAGTAGAAGTGGCATTGTGCCAGTGGCATTAGTAGCTACCTTGGACTCCACAAACTGTAGCACAGACTGTAGCATTTGTGCTCAGCTAGCATTGGCCACAGTGGGTGCCTCCCATTAGGCCACTTCTCATCATGATTTTGGAATCTTGTTCTAAGCCTATTTGTTCAGACTCCCAACCATTCTATGAGCCACTCAGTCACCTTTTTTGTTTCCAAAAGCGATGTCGAACCTCCAAATTTACTTTGAGGGTCATAGTCACAGCCCTCCAAAGGTAACAAGATCTGCTTGCTGTTCAGTTTCCTTTTAAGAAATTTTTGGCTTAAACATGCCAAATGGGTTCTATCATTTGCAATTTATAAAATTCTGACCAACCCAGAATCTTAGACCACAAAACTTTTTCTAATCAGTCTATGACCTCTGTGTACAGGGGGACTTGGTCCACCCTTGGTGTGTATAGAACACCCTTATGCCAGGACTATGAAGGTTCTATCATTTTTTTTATGTGAGGGTGCTAATGTAGTTAGCTTCAAACTGATAAACTAAGAAATTATTCTCTGTCTAGGTACCCTCTTTGGTAGCAAGCTATCTTAGACGGCGAGATAAGGAAGATTGCTCTGGCCTCAAAGAAGAATTGTGTAAAGAATTCAGCAAGCTGGAAGAGGTAATCATTTCTCCTGGCTATTATTATCAGAGTAAACAATATACTATATCTACCCTTCTTTTCCTACTACTCTTTTTTTCATACTCCCATTTCCCAAGTCACTTTATGGCAATTAGAAATAATACCAAATAAAATGTTTCATTTACAAGATTGCGATAATCTGTTGTGTTTAAGATATAAACAAAAACACCTAAAAATACTTTGTCATGGACTTGCTTTTAAAACATTCTGTTGCATTGATCATAAAATAACAAGGAAAAATAAAATTGTAACCACAATTTCCACAAATTTTCACCTTTTCCATTTTTTCATGTTTGTTTGCAGTCATCTGCATATTTTTAAGAAATAAGGTAACACATCTATAATCAGAACATTGGAGTGACTCTGTGTCCTATTTTTCCACTTAATATTATATAATAAACACTTCCATCACAAAAATTTTTCCATGAATCAAAGACACTTGGGGAAGGCCAGATGTGTTTTACCTCCTTTTAGGGTAAACTGACATTTGGACCTTTAGATAGAGTCTTCTTTTTGGTTTTGAGACATACCATTCATGCTCAGCCTGAAGTTTGTAATGATGAAAAACATAGTTCCTGTCTTTATGGAAATGCATCCTAGCATTTTTATCAGTAAGTATGAAGTTTGCTGTAGGTTTTTTCAGAAACTTTTTATTGCTGTTGTTAAGAAAGTTATCTTCTGTTACTAGTTTGCAAACTTTTTTTTTTTTTTTTTGAGTAAGGATCTTACTCTGTTGCCCAGGCTGAAGTGCAGTGGCATGATCATGGCTCACTGCAGACTTAATCTCCTGGGTCAAGTGATCCTTCCACCTCAGCCTCCCAAGAAGCTGGGACTATAGGCATGCACCACCAAGCCCAGCTAATTCTTTTATTTTTTTGTAGAGACGAGGTCTTGCTATGTTGCCCAGGCTGGTCTTGAACTCCTGGACTCAAGCCTCCCAAAGTGCTGGGATTACGGGCATGAACTACCATGCTTGGCCCAGTTTGCTAATTTTTAGAGAAAGTCATGAATGTTGAATCTTATTAAATGTTCTTTCTGCATCTATTATATCTATTGAAAAATTAATACAATTTTCCCCTTCAATTTGGTAAATATGGTGTTATTGACAGATTTTCCTGGTGTTGAATTATCCTAGCATTCCTGGGATAAAATCTATTTGTTCTCAGTGAACTTTCATATGTACTATAGAATTAGTTAACAGTTAAAGGATTTTCATAATTGTGTTCATAAATGAGATTGCTCCATAATTTTCTCTTCTTATAGTATCATTATTTGGCTTTAGTATCAAGGATATTCTAGCCTCATAAAATAGGTTGGGTAACCATACCTATTTTTCTAATCTATGGAACCATTTGATAGGGACAGGCTATTTCTATAAAACATTTGAGTCTGGTGTCTTTTACAGGGGTAGATTGTTTTTCATTACCACTTTGATTTCTTTAATGATAATTGTTTTGGGTTTCACATTTCTTCTTGAATCAATTTTGGTAATTTATATCTTCCTGCTCGACTGTGGGAGCCGGAAAGTAAAATGCAATTCATATTCTTCAGATGATTACAGTTTAGTAATAGAAGACAAATAGGTAGATATAAACAATCTAAAATATGTAATGTTATATGGGCCCTGAGGAAAACTATGGTTTTTTTTTTTTTTTTTTTTGAGTTGGAGTCTCACTCTGTCGCCCAGACTGGAGTGTGGCACGCTCCTGGCCACCACAGCCTCGATCTGCTGGGCTCCGGCGATCCTTCCACTCAGCCTTCCAAGTAGCTGGAACTACAGGCGCGCGCTACCACACCCAGCTAATTTTTTGATTTGTTGTAGAGATGAGGTCTCGCCAAGTTACCCAGGCGGGTCTCAAACCTGTGGGCTCAGGCAATCCACTCACCTTGACGTCCCAAAGCGCGGGATTACAGGCTGAGCCACCGAGCCCGGCTCTATAAGAGTCTTAATTTGAGTTTTAAGACATGACTAATTAAAAGTTACCAAAACTTTTTGTTTTTTAAAATAACATTTATGACTATGCAGCCATAAAAAAGAATGAAATCATGTCCTTTGCAGCAACATGGATGGAGCTCTGGGGAACATCATCCTGTGTGAACTAACTCAGAAACAAAACCAAATACCACGTGATCTCTTATGCGGGAGCTAAATGGTCACAAGGATGGAGAAGATAGGGACTGGGAACACCAATATAGGGGTAGTCAGGGAGGTGGGGAGGGAACTTAGGGTTCAGAAATTACTTATCAGGTGCAGTGTTCTCTATCTGGGAAATGGACCACCTGAGACCGATCCTTACCACTACACAATATGTCCATGTAATGAACATGCACTTGTACCTTCTGAATCTAAAATAAAAATGAAAAAAAATACAAATAACACTGCCACCTTCTGACTAAAATAATAATATTTATCTTAAGAGCTATATGTAATGAGGAGATTTTGCACTAATGAAAAGATAAAGATATGAAGCTGTCTACCAAGTCCACAAAACACTGGTTAATTATAAGTGTTCATTTATGAGAAAACACATTTATTTCCAGAAAATAACTTCTATATTTAAAAATTCCAACCTTATCTCACATCTGGGCAGAATCAGACTTATGAATGTCTCATTCAAAACAAATAGCTAAACAATCTGCAGACTTATTTCTGTCTAGAAGACTGCCTTACCCATATAAACCCTCTATTATAAAATTGTTTAAAACATTAAATGTCAAGCTGTCCTGCGTCAGTGATGCCACCTGGTAGCAAGGATGGAGTACTCTGCCACCCAAGATCTCTTAACTGCTAACTCTTCTTCACCCCAAGGAGGATTGCAGGGGGTGAATGGTGCCTTCTGTTTGGTCTTCTCCGTTTTGTTGCTTACAGTTCAGTTAACGTGTTAGCTAGAAATGCATTTGGCTGCAGTTAATCAGACATTCAACCAATTATATCTTAAGCACATAGGAGATGATTTTTTGAATAACAAGAACTCTGGAGACAGACAGTAGAGAACTGTGGAAGAGTTCATGATGCTATCAGAGACCTGCCCTGTCTATTCTGCTGTACTATTTGTTTTCATAGTTCCAAGATGACTTCTGCCCCTCAGGTAAGAAGAAGGAGAAAGGACTTTCATCCCCTGAGGCTCTTTGTCTTTCAGTTGGGGAAAGGAAATCCTTTCCTGCAGCATTGGCCATAACTGTGTCCACACAGCTGCCCCCAGCTGGATTAAGGAATTGAGATCCTCCAGCCTTTGTAGTCAAGAAATGGCCAAAGAGAAGAAAATTGGGAAGGGGTAGTGAACTAACCTAGAATATCTGCCACAGTTAAATACACCTGAGTCATCTTTCTTGCTGATAAGCACTGTCTTTAGATCACTTTTTTCTTTCTCCCTTTGTTCCAATTCCTTTATTCCTTAGGAAAATCTTGCTATCTCTATTAGGTGTGTTTCAAAAAAAGAAGCCCCAGGTCAGGTTGTAAGGTATAAGCAAAAAAACAATAATTCTAGTGATTCACCTGTAGAAGTGGAAAATTATATTATTTGAAGAAAATTCAGATGTAAAAATCAATGTCATTAACAGCTAAAACCTGGTTAAAGGAAGGAGGTTTCTTTCAGAATCTAATTTTATTCCAAGCACATTAAGTGAGCACCAACATTTATTGCCCTAGATGCCAGGGAGAGTAAACACAACATAATTTCCTTAGCAGTCTCTATTTCTTTATCTTCTCTTCTTCACATATAAGAACAAAAGATAAAGATATTTCTAATCAGTTATGCCAATCATTTTTATCAATATTGCTATAGATTTTTATTTTTGTTGTATACTAGGCATTTTAAATAACCTTAAATAAACCTTGATTGGCTTACAAATTAATCACTGTTTCATAAACAACATGGCTGATACGGGAAATATTCAGTTCTATTAACCTTAAAAGTGTTCATTGGAACACTCCCTATATCGTGTGGTAAACTACCTTTGTGTTTGATGTATAAAAAAATACAAGTATATTTGCGTTATATGTTTGTGTATGTACACAAGCATGTTCATGACAAAGATTCTCTGCTTGACCAAACTTTAGTCAAGCTCCTGAGCCTTCACGTAGGCCCACCTATGTACTTCTTTGTAAAATCTAGTTCTAGCTACAATCCTAAGTCAGTTTAGCAAAATCTACCATCCCTTATGTCTGACCACCATCCATATCTGATCAGATTCCTCATCCTCCACCATCCCACAGGAGATATCTGATCTTTCTGACCTGTGTTCAGCAAGGTTCCTGGTTCCTTTAGCCAGAATCCTCCTCACTCCTGAAGTCTCCTCTTGGTAATTTTCCATCCACTGACCCCCACCCTGCTTCTTAGCTATAAATCCCTACTTGCCCATACTGTTTTCAAAGTTGAGCCCAGATCTATACTGAGGTCTCTTTTCCTCTAGTACCATTTTCCTGAATAAAATCAGCTTTTACCACATTAACTAATGTCCAGCTCTTTTTTCTTTTTTTTAACATTCACATAACCAATATTTTGTGTGTGTATATTGCTTGACACAACAAAACACCCAGGATAGATATGTGTACTGATTTTAGGCAAGTGAATAATCTTTTTGTTTTTCCCAGTATTTTAGAAGCCTGAATCTTTAACCCCTGAGCTTAGTATACAGTTAGGCCCCTAATAGGTGCTTAAATAAATATTATTTGATGATTTTAAATGCATAAGTAATTGTCACTTAATGAAATATGGTCAGGAGACTGATTATAGTTTGGGTCCATCTTCCTATCCATGTACTGGAAAGGTAAATGTACAGAGGCAATATTTTTGGTAGCACTGTCATCTAGTTTGAATGAATTAGTAAAATGTAGAGTCTAAAGAATTAATAGCTGGAAAGTTTTTAGAAAACTCAGTAGCGACTGTTTCCATAGAGTAATTTGAGTGAAAGCCAGATAATAGCTAGTTTTTGGAGGGACTCCACTGTAAGAGCCTTGACATGGACCTGAAAAAAGAGAGTGAAACTGAAGGATAAATGTAAGGCTTTTGGGAGAATAAGGGAGTGGTCAGGCTGAGGCAAGAATCTAAAAAGAAATGCCTCCTGGGGCCAAGCTGGTCATTTAAATGACTGAAGGTGGGTGGAAACTGGGACAAACTGAAAAGCTTCTGTTAGGGCTAAAAGGGCCTCGGTTTCAACTGACTATTGTCAGACAAGAATGCGGTCCCTATTGTCAGGTCTTTAGGTTATTCCTGAGAAGCCAGATAATGGGAAATCGCCAGATTTTTAACTAATGGCAAATCATTCAACAATTTTGAAAACCATTATGTGAGCCAAAACTGACCAACCGATCAAACACAAAAAAACAAGTCTGCAGACTAAATTCAACCAGTTTGTGACCTCTGGTCTATGGTTACCGGAGAATTCATGGAAAAGAATAGGAGTTTGGGGAGAAAGATGTATTTTGAAATCTTGGGAGACATAAGTAAGGTGAGAAGGTGAGGCCAAGGTAGAAAAGTTCGCATTTAGGAGAACTTAGTTGAGACTTTCTAAAGCAGGAAAGAGAGAAATATCAGGTTAAGCATTGAAACAAATGAAGAAATTTGGTGTTGCTTATTTTGATGATTGTAGTAGGTTTTTCACAAATTTCCCAACTGTGAGAGAGGGTGATAAATTCTTTTTTTTTTTTTTTTGATAAATTCTTAATAGGCAGTGTCAACCATGTTACAGAGAGTATGTTATTGCAATCCAAAAAAGTTAGGGCACACAATTTTTAAAATGCGATCTGTGAATTTGACTTTACAAAGGTATAAAAATTAGGTCACATTTGGTAATTTCTGGTGTCTTACTTTTATTATAAAGAGTAAAATTTAATTAAACTGGCTCTGCCCTAGAAAATCTGGGATGTGTGTTCACTTATGAAGAGAGAGTAGTACAATTGGTTAATTAATGCAATTTAGAATAGAGTTGAAGGAGACTGGGGTAAATTTGTAAGTTCATGTAGTTCTGAGAGTTCTCTATGTAGTTAAGTTACCTCTGTTATGATTGAGAAAGATGGATAGGATAGCAGTGACCGTGGGTTCTAAGCCAAAGGAAGAGAGTAAGAATGATCCATTCCAGCGGCAGAAGTGACCTATGTGACTCTAAGACCTTGGTAAGAGGGAGACTAGAAGGAAAGTGCATTGATTTGAATTAGTGTGGTTACAACTGCCGCATGAAAATGAGAAATAAGGATGATCAGAAATTGAGGACCGATTTTTTTATCTTTCGAGTAGGAGTCTCACTCTGTCGCCCAGGCCCGAGTATAGTGGCATGCTCACTGCCACCGCAGCCTTGACCTGCTGGGCTCAGGCGATCCTTCCAAGTACAGGCATGTGCCACCACACCTGGCTAATTTTTTATTTATCATAGAGACGAGTTCTCAACAAGTTGCCCAGGCTGGTCTGAACCCCCTGGACTCAGGCAATCCTCTTGCTTAGGGCACCCAAAGTGCTGGGATTACAGGTTTGAGCCACCGCGCCCAGCCTGAGGACCGATTTAATGACTGGATACCTTGCTGAAGTTTAAGTTCTTACTGGAGTTAAGGATGGCAGTAAGGAAGTTCTTAGGTAGAAGAGCTTGTTTTTGAGTTGGGGTCTCACTCTGTCACCAACCTGGAGTGCAGTGGCATGATCACGCCTTACTGCAGTCTTGACCTCTGGGCTCAGGTGATCTTACAGCCTCAGCTTCCCGAGTAGCTGGGATTACAGGTGCATGCCACCATACCCAGCTAATTTTTGGATTTTTTTTTTTATAGAGATGAGTTCCGGCTATGCTGCCTAGGCTAATCTCAGATTCCTGGGCTCAAGCAATCCTCCTGCCTTGGCCTCCTAAAGTGCTGGGATTACAAGTGTGAGCCACTGTACCCAGCCAGAAGAGCTTTTTTAATGAGTTAACAGAAGAGAAAATGGAAGACTGAATATGGAATTCAGGAGTAGGAAATGAAATTAAGGACTTGCTTTCTTTCAGTATGCTGACTTGGCACTTAATCTCCCTATTTTTTTTTTTTTTTGAGTTGGAGTCTCACTCTGTCGCCCAGACTGGAGTGCAGTGACCGCTCCCAGCCACCGCAGCCTCGACCTGCTGGGCTCAGGCAATCCTTCCGCCTCAGCCTTCCAAGTAGCTGGAACTACAGGCGCGCGCTACCACGCCCAGCTAATTTTTTATTAATTGTAGAGATGAGGTCTCGCCAAGTTGCCCAAGCGGGCCTCAAACCCACAGGCTTAGGCAATCCACTCACCTCAGCCTCCCCAAGCGAGGGATTATAGGCTGAGCCACCGAGCCCGGCTAATCTCCCTATTTTTAGTGCTTTCTCCCACGACCAAACTTCATTGTGCCTGACATATCCCCTATCCCCTGGCATCTGGTGAAACTTCTCCTGAGATCAAATCTCCAGCCTTCTGTTAGGGTGAAGCAGCAGGTGGCTGGGATGCTTGGCAAGGTGGGGAGGTATCTAGGGCTCTAAAGCTAATCAACCAATCCTTGTATTTTTCATTCACATTTCAACCTTCAAAGGAACCTGGAGCCTTTAATTTATGAGACTTTTTGGCTGTACAAGTTAGCATGCTTCTTGTTATTGCTTCCCACTCCTTGCCCCAATCTCCTTGTCTCCCTGCCACATTAATTTAGTTTGGGCTTTCTCTGGTCTCCTAAACTGGTTACCACCAGATTATTTTTTAAGCTTCCAAGATATTAGAACTCTGAACTGTTCTCATCTCCTGTACAGTTTTGTTTTTCTTCTTTGGGGTAAATATCATTTTCAGTTCCTTTTCTGCCATCCTAGCGGAGTTTCAGGAATAAGAAGAGACAAATGAGTCTGCTCCATCTGCTGTGTTTAACCAGAAGCTCCAAGACCCTAAGTCTTTCATATGATGTGCTACTGGGCCCTGCTATGGGCCTCTGCCTGCCTACCTGTCAGGCCTCAACTGGGTTCACTTTTCCTCCTTTCTCTCCAGGATTTGAGCAATATTGGCCTTCTTAGGATTTCTCAAGGCCCATGTTCTTCTCTGCTTCAGAGCTGTTTTTATACATACCCACCTGTTACCCTGCAGTGCTCTTGCCACTCTTTACCTGGTTAGCTCCCATCATACTTCCGGTTTTCACTTCAGCATCACTTTCTCTGGGAAGTCTTTCTGACCTGTGTTTCCCTATGTATACAGTCTCATCATTTGCTGTGTGTTCCTTCACCATTTACCACAATACATGTAACTATTTGATCACTATGTATCTTCACTAGACTGCAGACTCCAAGAAGGCAGATATTTATTTTGGTTAACAGTGTATTCCATGTACTTAGCATGGTACTTGGCACATAGTTACATGCTCATTAAGTATTGAAAGAATGTATGAAAACGTATGGGTAGATGGATGTCTTTTAAAGCACTATAAAAGTTTTGCCTACAGTCTTTAAAAACCATTAGTATTGTTTCAAATATATGTTTAAATATAAATGTCTATTAAAATCTATAATTTAAATGGATATAATTTATATTATTTTAAGTATATTTAAACAATATATAAATATTTTTATTTTCTATTTTTATTTATATGTCAATAGATATATTTAAATTAATACTAATGATTTTTAAAAGACTATGTAAAACTGCTTTATAACTTTTAAAAAGACATCTAGCTATAATTCTTGCATCTGTTAGTCATTATTATTAGTATTCATCATTAGTAAATTTTAAATATGTATTTAATATATGTATAGATCAAATGTACTTATATGTTTATATTTAAAATACATTTACATATGTATCATTAGTATTATTTTAAATTTATTTATTTGTTTATTTATTTATTTATTTTTTGAGTTGGAGTCTCGCTCTCAGCCTCCCAAAGTGCAGGATTATAGGCTGAGCCACCAAGCCTGGCCTTAAATATATTTAAAAGACTCTTTAGGTAAAACTGCTTTATAGCTTTTTAGAAGACATCCAGGCGGGGCACAGTGACTCACACCTGTAATCCCAGCACTTTGGTAGGCGAAGGCGAGTAGATTGTTTGAACTCAGGAGTTTGAGACCAGCCTGGGAAATGTAGCCAGATCGTGTTCCTACAAAAGAATTAAAAAATTGGTCATGTGTGGTGGCACAGTGAACCATGATCGTGCCACTACACTCCACCCTGGCTGACAGAGTTAGACCCCAACTCAAAAAAAAAAAAAAAAAAAGAGGAAGACAACCATCCACCATTAACCCTTATGGATGATATCTATTATATAGAATAAAGTTTTAGGAATTAGAGCTCAGATCCTTCCTCACGTGAAACTTGAGTAAAGGTGTCCATGTAGAGTCAGCTCTCAATTATCTCCTGGAGAATCCAGGCACCAGAAATGGTACTTAAGATACACAGTTTCTCCCAAAACTGTATTTTGGCCATTTGTTACAGAAGCTACTTTCTCAACAAATCTTTTACCAGAGCAACTAACAATGAGCAAAACTAATTTGAATTTCAACTCTTCCACTATTAGGGCGTTGCTAAGAAGTAGTGAGATTCTGCTGAGGAAGGCCAAGCAGGAGGAAGGAGCCAAAAAGTCCTTAGTCCACAGCCAGGGTTTTGTGCTATCTTTTATTTCACAGTTGAACTTCTTAATATTTTTTGGTTCATAACCTCTTTCTTTCTTCCTCAATTCTGAGTCGTCCACATTTGTGACATTCTGGATGTTTTATTGCTTCTTCATTTTTTAGAGGAATTTTAGAAAGCCACTGGTGGCAAACAAGTAATACCATTTCACATCTGGAAACATAACTGAATAGTAATTATAAATTCACAGACTGGGCTTTCTGTAGTTCGTGCAACTATGAATGCATAATTCCTGTTTGTCTGTGTGTGGGTTTATTTTTCCCTCATTTAAATAAAGCTCTGTGTTGATGATGAGGTTTTAATGAGTTTAGATTTTAAAAGGCCTCAAATATATCTAAAAAATGATAGGCCAAGCCTGATGTGTTCATGTTCCTCTTCTCTAGGCTAATTCTTTAAAGATATGTTCCAAAATTTCTGGTCTGCTTTTGAAAAGCTCCCAATAATTCTAAACTTCTAAAGCCTGGACATCTTGGCTTAATTTGCTTTCAAGACAGACTTGGAATTTATCTCAAGCCTCATTAAGACCCATGGTTCTTGTCTGTTCTAGTAAGTTTGAGCTGGAGCGAATAATACTTGTCATGTTAAAGATCCATTAGAACTCTCTATGAAGAGTAAGGCTGGGGAATTGAAGACATATTATTATATTTTAAAATATGCCATTTTTCTATAATAGGAGGGGTAGGTGTGGGGGGAGACTGCCTTGTTTTGGCTCCTTGGGAGAATTTGGAAAATTGTTAGAATAGGCACACAGTAATAGTTTAGTGCACATTGTATGCCAAGCACTGAATTTGAAACTGTACCAAAAAAGTCATATATGCTCTAAATTTTATTTTTCATTCATGATTACCTGGGAGACTTGGATTAAATTTCTTCTGGGAAATAGAGCTGGTAGGAAGAAACAAAGGCCACAACACCAATTTATCTGTTGGAATAATCTTTGGCCATATAATTCTTTCCACTCATTGAGTTTATGAGGTAATTATTATTTTTTCTACCTAATAGATAAGCATACTGAAGCTTTGGGCCTTTCCAAAAAAGTCTCCATAAGCCTTTGAAAAAGTGAACTGAAACACTCCTTATTTTAAATTCTAGACCTCAGTTTAGTCAGAGATAGCAGGATTTCTGCAGTATTATTAAAAACCAGAAACCAGCTATAAAATTGAAATGAAGGGGCTTCTTTCTATATTATCCTCAGAATTTTTCTATGATTTTAAAATGCTGAGGTGTTTTTCATGATTTTTTGCAGAAACATGTTCAGCGTGTGTAGATCTGTGACTCTAAGTTGACCAGTTGTTCCTCTTTTCTGGTAAATTTGGCACTTTCTGCTACTATCTTCCACAGAGTGAAAATAAAAGTCATAAAATGGAAATATTTACCAAAGTCAAGAAAAATTCATAGACTAAATAAAGGGACAAAGAAAGCCTATTTCTTGTCTCATGCTTAAAAATAAAAGATGAATGGGCTATTCAAAAGGTAGATGGTTTGATATTTGCCTTTGTTCCTTAAGTTTCTAGATTTCTCTATTTTTAGGCTAGAATGAGCCCTGTATAAAAGAATACAAGTTATGAAGAGGAATGTACAGTTCAGCATTTTTATCCTTCTGAAGTATGCTTTCTACCAGCTGCCGTGGAAACATGGTATAACTCGTTTCTTGGATAGTCTTACTCTTCTTGAGTTCCGGCTGTGAGAGCTAGTGAGCTCATTACAACTTGGACCAGAGTCCTGGAGTCAGTTCCCAGGGAAAGTGGAGGCCAGCCTCTCATGGGGCACCAGAATGAGGGGGAGGGGTTTTAGCTTTATTAAACTGTATGCATGCTTTAGCTACACAGTCATCCCAAGCTCAGCCCGGCACAATGTCATTGCTCACAGCTGTATCTCATCTTGGGGTTTCTATGTACATCCTACACACTTTCACAAGGCAGAGACTTATCTCTTCCAGCTGTAAGCCAAAGGGAGTGGTGCTGCATATTCTTAGCAACACATGCAGAATCAAATAACACAAGCAGTTAACTCTCTTGAGTAGGACTTTTTAGAATACCAGAACTCTGTTGCAGTTCACTGATGGTTACTGGATATAAATTTGTAAGACTTCTGCAGCATTGGGGTACAAACTAAACATTTCTCCTGCTACTTTCTTCTGGTAGTCCTGAATCACTGTTTGAGAAAATTGGTGGCAGAAGACTTTGTCTCTGCGGTGGGTTAGAGGTAGACTGAAAGGGTATCAGGGAGGATTAACTAGTGGCAAAATGTGTCATAGTTAGAGAAGGATTTAGAAGGGAGGGCAATTTGAACTGCTTTAGGAAAGCTGAGAGCACTGCTTGAGCAGGAATTTTCCAGATGTTAATATACCTGATACTCTTCCACAATGATTCATGCCCCAAAAGAATCAGATCATCCTTGCCTCTCCCACTTGGATCTCTAGCTCATGGAATTTGCCAGTTCTTGATATGAACTGTGAAATTTGGATGGAACTTCTGACCTCATTTAGACCATTTGATCTTGAATTCTGAACAGAACCAAAAAAATTGGAAAGGGGAGTCGAATGGGGGTCATAAGAGAGGGATCTTAGTTTTATGAAAGAAGGAAGATAGGAGGAAACTACTAGGCCAATGAGTTGAGAGATAGTTGAAAAGGGGTATTAGAAAGAAAGGGGGAAAATAAAGAGAAAACTTGTGCTAGTATCTCCTACCAAGATGTTTGATTGGCACAGAGCTTGCGCTCAATACTTTTTTATAAGTAAATGAATGAAAGAAAATTTGGGGTTGGAGGCTTATCCCTTGGAATCTGCTACAGGCCGGTGTTAAAGAAAAATGGATCTGTATTTGAACAAAAGTACATTTTCATGTCTCTGCATTGCTTATTTTGTAAAGAGACAAAGAGACTCAATGATGAGTGTGTGTGAAGGAACTCAATATGAGCAAGTATAGGAAACATTTGATGGTACTGGTGAATGGTGTTGCATCAATCTGGAGGGGAGGGTAGGAATTGGTTTCATGTGGATGGATTAATGCCACAAGACAACTCATACCATGAGTTGGCTGAGACCACCCAAAAAGATAGGCAATGATGACTAGGGAAAAGACACAAAAGTAGAACCACAATTCTTGGGGGAGAGAGAATGAAGGACAATCAGAAACCCAGATAAATCAAGTTCTATTCACCAGGGGACATGTCCAGGGAAAAGTTAATTCACTTTGAGAAGGAACCAGTACACGTAACTTTTCAAGACGCTCTCAGACACTTGTAATTCATTAAATACCTTTTGTTGGTGTTTGTCATTAACAGGAGATTCACAAATATATGTAGACCAGAGGTGAGATTTTGGTCTAATAGTAGTTTTAAATAATCTCCTAAAAACCCACAAAACAAAATATAGAAAGATGGCAAGAAAAACAGAAGGCAACACAGGTTTTTGTACAGAATTTATACTTGAAGATAAGAAACAAGAAATGTTATTGAAATGCACAATTAAAGACTTGCTTGTATTTGAATGTCCATATAAATCACCTGAAGATCTTAGTAAAATCTGATTTGATACATACATCTGGGTGGGGCCTGAGATTCTGTATTTCTAAAAATGCTTCAAATAGATGCCAACGCTGTTGGTTCTCGAATCACGCTTCGGCTAACAAAAACCTGCACGGGTCCTCTTTAATAGGTGTTGGCAGCCACCTGTGGTTATATGTAGGCAAGGGCTGCCTTCTTATCCACATCTTGACTGCCAGGTTATCATGAGAGCAAGTCTCAAAACAAGTTGTCAGATATGAACATTGGGCCACTGGGAACAAAACAGTCTTACAGCCTGTGCCAGAGGCATAGTAAAGTCACAGCTCTGTCTTCTTAAGTGCTTGGTATGACATGTAAGAGGCTCACAGATACAAGGGCCGCTTTCCTTTATCCCAGTGGTTCTCAAAGTGTGGTCCCTGAACCAACAGCATCAGCACCACCTGGAAACTTGTTAGAAATTTAGATTCCCTCCCTCCCCAGACCTACTCAATTAGAAAACCTGAGGTTGGGGCCTGGGATATCTGTATTTTTAAACAAACTCTCCGGGTGATTCTGATGTTTGCCCAAGTTTGAGAACCGTTGTGCTATAGCAGGATTCTGTCAACCATCTAATTGAATTCAGGCAACCAAGAATCCAATGAACCATAGCTGGACATTTTGGAATCCAGCCTAGGGCACCACTTCTAAAGATAGAGGGCCTACTAGATTCTTCTTAAACCCTGTTAATGTAAAGGCGTGGAATGTTTCTAAAACTTTTTCAACAATCCTTATATTTTACAAACCACTAAAATCACCAAGGCAAGCCTGTCTAACATTAATTAGGATAATTAATGAAACCCCTGGTGTAATAGGAGCTAAATATAACTGAATCACTTACAGTGGCCGCCTCTGGAGTATGGCTTTTTGATTAATTGCTAGCCAACCACCCCTGGAGTGTACATTCCTGATTAAGACAACTGACCGCCTCTACAATGTAACTTAAGCTAACACACACATACATCATATTGTACTGTCCATGTGAAGGTTTTTAAAGACTCTTAAAGTATACTTTATTAAGGCATCATTTAAACACTATAAAATGCTTCCATTCTAAGTGTATAGTTTCAGTTTTAACAAACGTATATACTTGTGTAACCACCATACCAATCAGGATATATGACATTTCAATCACCTAGAAAATACCCATGTGTTTCTTTGTGGGCAGTTACCCACCCCCACCCTACCGCAGGTTACCATATGTCACTGTAGCTGCATTTTGCCTGTTCCAGAATTTCACATAAATGGAATCAAATAGTATGTACTGTTTTGTGCCTGGCTTCTTTCACCTAGCTTAATGCTTTTCAGATCATTTCACATGGTTGCATTATCAGCAGTTAGTTCCTTTTATTGCAAAGTAGTATCCCATTGAATGACTATACCAGTTTGTTTATCCATTACCCTATTGGTTTGTTTCCAGTTTTTGGCTATTATGAATAAGACTGCTGTGGACATTCATGTACACATCTTTTTGTGGACATATGTTTTTGTTTATTTGGGGTAAATATCTAGGAATGGAATATTTGGGTCATAATATAGATGTGTGTTTAATTTCATCAGAAACTGCTAAATTGACTCCAAAATTGTCATACTACTTTACATTCCCACAAGCAGTATATGAGAGTTTCAGTTTCTCCGTATCCTTACCAACATTTGGTATTGCCAGTCATTTTTAAAATTTTTATGCTGAATAGTTTAAAGTAAACTACAAGCATTTTCTTTCCCCTAATTTAATTTGGTCTTTTAGGTTTGGTCTCTTTAAAGGCCATAAAGGTAAAAATGTTGACCTCAGTGACTTGGATATTCATTAAATTATGGCCCTTTCCTAACACCTCATTAGGATTGGTTCTTTGGGTACCATGTGATTATGGCAGTTAGTCATGTTTGCCAGTATGATTGTTCTTTCTTTCATCCTTTTATTCACTGATTTATTCAGTTGACCACTCAGTCCTCAAGCTGTATGAAACCTACTTTTCCAGAGAGCTGTTGTATATTAAGTTACTAGAAAATATGACAGAAGCAGGTGACAGGGTTCTTGTCTTTAAGGTGCTTTTTGGAGCTGGGCTCCTGAAACATATATACACAGAAACACTAGAAAAGAAATATAGCCAGTGTCTCTCCAGGCTTGCACAGACTTGAGTAAGGACATATCTAAATATAACTTCCTGCTAGGTGATGTGAGTCAGGGCTTGATAGACAGGTGACTACAGAAACCACAGTAGCATAAGTTGTTGAATTGTTACTCTGTGCTGAATATTAGAATGATTATACTTTAGAATATAAAGTCAAATGTTTATTTTAATCCCAACTATATTTTAAAATGCATCTCATACATAAACACACACACATATGTTGGGTAAATACTCAAAATGTTAGCAGTGCCTACTTTTAGTTTATGGAAGTGTGGATAACTTGTTTACTTGATTTTACATATTTTTTTTGAGTTGAGATCTTACTTTGTTGCCCAGGCTGGAGTGTGGTGGCATGATCATGGTTCACTGCAATCTCTACCTCCTTGGGCTCAGGTGATCCTTCTGCCTCATTCTCCTGAGTAGCTGAGACTACAGGTGTGCACCACAACATACCACACCCAGATAATTTTTTAAAAATTTTTTGTAGACAAAAGATCTCAAAGCCTAGGCTGGTCTCGGACTCCAGGGCTCAAGCAATCCTCCCACCTCAGCCACCTACAGTGCTGGGATTACAGGCATGAGCCACCCTGCCCGGCCATATATATTTTTTGAGTTGGTGTCACTCTGTCACCCAGGCATGAGCCACCACATTTTTTAGTATGCCAGTTTTCCACCATGGGCATGTATAACTTTTATAGCCAGAAAAAAGTTAATTGCCACTAGATTGTCTAAGTTCTTATAGCTATTTCAATAACGTATTTCTTGTTTTCTTTAATCTTGTGCAACAAAGATTCACTACAGTGGATTCAGATTATGGTCTAGAAAAAAAAATGCCTATCCTTCTGTCCCTCTTGAGAACAAGGACTACATGAATGTCCCCAGGCTGTGTCACTGTAGTTCTTCACAGAACTTAGCCTTCCTGATTGTCAAAAGGCAAATGGAATTTTCTTTTTCTTTCCCCACATTGACAGAATTTCACTCTCCAAAGCTTGGAGCATAGATACAATTATTTTTTCTAACCTATTTTTGTGGTTGTTGTAGTTGTTGCAGATCATTGTGTTTTTTTCTGTGCTTTCTGATGAAATAACTAATCTTTGTTTTTTCTCTTTTTCTTCAGCTGACCTGAATAATGTCAGGTTCTCAGCTTATAGGACTGCCATGAAACTCCGAAGACTGCAGAAGGCCCTGTGCTGTAAGTATTAACCAGTACTTGAAGATCTTGATAATTTTTTCTTTGCTTAAAATAATGATTTGGGGATATTTTCACTTGGAGAAGGGAGAAATAGCTGTCCCAAGTCCTTTTGCAACATAAAATTCATTCTTTAAAGTATCTTTGGCCTCTTGTTTGCCTAGACTGTTTTGTTATATTGTTCAGAATCATTCCTGTCACCAATCTTCAGCTACTGATGTTGAATTGATATTGATAATTTTTCAACGAATGTCATTGGCATCCATAATTACCTTTGTGAAACTTGCATCATCTCTTCCTAGTCTACCTTTGTTTTTATTATCTTTTCAAAGTGTATTTAGTATTTGATGACTGTGACTACCTTACTTAAACCAAAGCTCACTGTAACCATGGAGAGGAAGAGATGGCTCTGAGAGCTTGTAGCGTGAGAAGGAAAGAATTATTTAAGAGAGGATGAACAGCCTACAAAGTGGACTACAAAGGAATGGCCAATAAGGGAGAAAGAAAATTCTGAGAGCTTATGGTGCCACATACTGTATGGGAAGAAAGAGGGGACCTATCACCAGAGTCAGATGTTGCTGGGATGTCAGGTTGAAGTTGGGGAAAGTGTCCATTGGATTTAGCAGCAAGGAGCTCTTTAGTAACTTCAGTGAGATTGTAAAAGCACAGTGGAGGTGGTGCAGTAAGTTCAAAAGTGGATTAAAAGTGGGGATGTAGAAATGGCATGGACAGTTCTTGGAGAAATTTAGTTGTGAAGGGAAAGGATGTAGGCCGGTAGCTAGCTGGAGAGGGTTGAGAAGTTAATGGAGATATATAGTCATGCATTGTTTAACAACGGGGATGCTGCTGAGAAATGTGTCCTTAGGTGATCATTGTGCAAACATCATAGAATAGCGCTTACATACACCTGGAAGCTATAGCCTACTACATACCTAGGCTATATGATATAGCTTATTGCTCCTAGGCTACAAATCTGTACAGCTTGTTACTGTACTAAATACAGTAGGTAGTTGTAACACAATGCTTAGTATTTTTGTATCCCAGCATAGCTAAATGTAGAAAAGGTACAGTGATACCAGATGTAGTGACTCATGCCTGTAATTCCAGTGCTTTGGGATGTCAATGTGGGAGGATCATTTGAGGCCCGGAATTTGAGGCCAACTGGGCAACATAGCGAGGCCCCCATCTCTACAAAAAAATTTTTTTTTTATAAATTAGCCAGACATGGTGGTGCATGCCTATAGTCCTGGCTACTTGGAAGGCTGAGATGGAAAGATTGCTTGAGCCTAGGAGTTCAATACTACAGTGTGCCATGGGAAAGATGCAGTGAAAATATGATATTTTGTGATATTATAATGAAACCACTGTCGTATATGCAGTCCATTGTTGACTGAAAAGTCATTATGACTTTTTTTCAGTTGACTCTTGAGCAACACAGGTTGGAACTGCTCAGATTCACGTACATATGGATTTTTATCAACCAAATGCGCACAGAAAATACAGTATTTGTGGAATGTGAAACCCAAGTATATGGAGGGCTGAATTTTTGTATATGCAAGTTCTGCAGGGACATGAGTATGCATGGATTTTTCGTATATGTGGGTGGTCCTGGATCCAATCTTCAGAGTATACTGAGGGACAACTCTGTGTGTGTGTGTGTGTCTGTGTGTCACACACACACAGACAGAGAGAGAGAAAGAAACAGAGAGAGAGAAACAAAGAGAGACAGAGAGACACAGAGAGAGACAGAGAGATTTGAGTATATTTATAAAATTTGAGAAGAAGACAAGGTAAGATTAAAGTTATTGGCTCAAAAGGTGATGATAAAAAAATGTGAATTCTCAGAGGATTTGGGCAGGTGATCCAGAGTCCAAGAGAGGGAATAGAGACCTGTCTTCCATGTAATGGGTAGAGTCCAGGGAAATATCTGTGCAGACCCAGGTAACTAAGAGACCTGGTAGCAGGATGGGATGGTGAGGGATGTCCATCTCAAGGCTTCTGTTTTCTGGGTGAAGTTGAAGGAGAGTCCCTGTGATGCAGTTAACAGCAGAAGGTGATAAAGTTGAGGTCGGGCTTATCTTTGTGGAGAACAAGAGAGAGGGCAGAGTTGAGAACCAGCATTACAAATCCAGAGGTAGCTGAGTGTTTTACAGCAACACCAGTCTGCGGGGGTGCAGTATTTTTCCAGGTAAGCTCAGCAGTCAGGAGCTGAATGCTTCTGTCCCAGGATAGGCAGAGAACAGCAGGACAGAAGTGGGGATTTGGACAAGAGTAAAGGCCAGGCTCAGTGGCTCAGCCTGTAATCCCAGCACTTTGGGATGCTGAAGCAAATGGATTGCCTGAGCTCGCGGGTTCGAGACCAGCCCGGGCAACTTGGCGAGAACTTGTCTCTAATAATAATAATAATAATAATAATAATAATAAGTGGTTACAGTGATGTCTGTCAAGTCTGTACTGGGGAGGAGAAACTATGAATTCAGGTGGAAGTTGGGAATCAGGAGATAGAGGATCAAGAGACTAACTGTTCAGGGAGGCAGATATAGTAAAGAGACTGAAGGCCAAGAAGTTGAGTTGTGATCAGAGAGAATCATAGCTGAACATTATTTTAAAGGTGGAAAACACTTCTAGGTGATTAGGTGTAGGATATGACCATTTGAGTAGGTGGCAGAGGTGGAGTAGACATGAATTTCCATGGAGATGAAATAGCAAGTTAAAGAATTGTGAGGCTAGAATAATACACAAGTCACTCAGCCCAATGTTGGAATCATCTGGAATTGGGAGACCAGAGCTGGCGAAGAAAGACCATGAACCCTGGCTGCCAAGTCTTCAGGAATGAAGAGGTTTGACCAAAGGTTCTGCAGAGTCTAGCACTAAGATGGTCAAGGAGTCACTTAGTACATGTTTCTTACACAGAGATGGAGAAGAAATGTCCTAGAAGTGGACTTGTTTGGAAGGAGAGAGTAGACTATTCCTCTTCATCTTGGTATCCTCAATGCTTAGCACAAAACCTGGTACAGAGCAGGCTTCCATATGTTTTTATGGAATGAATACATGAATGAAGGTAAATTGAGGCTTCCATTTCCTTCTAGCTTGTAGCCTGAAATTATCATTTTTCAGCTATATACCTGCCAAGTTTAAGTGGACTAGTCCTAGTCCTAAGATTTCCTTGGGGACCTGTTAGTATACCATAACTCGCAAAAAGTATTTTGGGGTAAAGTTATGGGGCTGGATGGGGAAAATCTTCGCCTCTCTTTCTTCTCCAGCCCCTGCCCCATCCCTGGGGTGCTGTTTTCTTTTTGATGAAAGAGTAATTAGGAACTGGTTATTATGGGAGGGCTGTAAAATACTCCTATGAGATCCTAAAAGTTTAAAAAAGGTAACCAGCTGTTCCAGGTCATACTATGAAAAAGCCCAGAAGTAGACTGGATGGAAAAGTTTATAATGACTGTGCCTGTCTAGAGCATTAATTTTGGCCCTGGAATTAGGCATTATTCAATATTCCTGTTTTAAAAAATTATATATGTGTTTTATCATATGCCATTTCAATTTATGTTAACATTTCTGATAAACATTGGGAAAATGTGATATAAAACATTTTGACCATTTGAGGTGATAACCTTGTAATGTAAAACCTGGAATTATCTTTTGGAGAGAGGACCCCTTGTAGGACAGGCTTCTCCCACTAGGTAAGTGTTCTAGGAACATCAGTGTACCAGCTAGTGTTGTTGTGGTAGGCTGCATTCGGCTTCAGTGATTTTTTTTTTTTTTTTTTGAGATTCTTTCAACGTGTTTGCCCATTTCATGATGGGTGATTTACGAGTGCACCAGCTCACACTGTACTGAGTTTTCAGCAGTTTTTGACCAAAACAGCATTACCCCTGTACTTCACCCTCCCTAGTCACCCATTCTCACTCTGAGTGACTTTTTTTGTTTGTTTGTTTCTCTGGATGAAAAAAGTCCTCAAAGGGAAACATTTTGCTGATGTGGAAGAGGTGCAACAAAAAATGGCAGAAGCACTAAAAGGCATCAAAATTGATGAGTTCAAAAACTGTTTTTTTCTTTCTTTCTTTTAAAGATGTGGGGTACAATTCAGGGTTAGGTATACAAAAGTTCATTATGCAGTTACCCTTGTTGATGAGGTGTGCCCCTCCCTCCCCTGGCAATTTCCCTCAACTGCCAGTCCCATCCCCCAAAAAACTGTTTTGAGTAGTGGAAAAAGTGTCTCAATATGTGTATTGCATCAAACAGGGAGTACTTTGAAAGTGACTGACGTGAAAACATGTAAGAATAAATACAGAATTTTTTAATAAATGAATTCCAATTTGGGGGGGATTTTCCCCTGTAAAATTAAGCTCTGAGTGTAGAATGATTTCTTTAATTTTTCACTTTTAAACAGATTTGAAATTCTCAGCATTTTCTTTCTGAGATTGACTTTTTCCATATTTGAAAAAAAAAAGTTAAGTGTGGTGAAATTAAGGTGTATTTATCTAAATTAAGTACTGAATTCTCAAGAATGCTTGGAGGATGCCATGCATAGTAAGAATATAGAATGAAGAGTTCTCCAGTCCTTTTATTATTGAAAATATGTGTGGTCACATTACTTACAAACTTTTCAGTAGAGATTTAAGAATTTTCTCTTAATTTTGCATTTGCTTAGGTTTAGCTCCAGCCTTTTGTCATTTCTATGCCTGCAAAGCCATGATAAAGAGCTATTGTCTGTGGCAGAGGCAAATAAAACTTGCCCTGGCTAGCTTTTCCTACCAAAGGCTGCTTCTACTAACTCTTACTTTAAGGAAAATTAATGATGTTATCTCAGTGATTTTCTGATGCCAGGGAAGAGTTTGAATTACAGATGCCTTAGAAAATATGCACTGCCACCTCTATTAAGCACTTGATCTTATTTTTTCCCCTTCTCTATCCACGTTTCAGTATTACAGAAAACAGAATAACACAATTTTATCCACTATAGATAATTCCCTATTTAAGTGGAGAGCATCACCATTGGCCTATAATGTCCCCAGTTTGTAATCAGTTAAATGTTGCATGACTTCATACTGCCTCTCAACACTTTGTAAATGAAAATTAAACTCGATAGAAAAACAGAAACAAAAAGAAAATGTTAGTAAGAAGGATTTGTAAGTTGGTTCATAGGGCTGATACCCCATTTAAAGTTATGAAGAAGATAATCTAAGCTTTTTCTTTCTCCTGCTGTAGTTCTGATGATATTCTATAGGTATGTGGCTTCTAAAATTAAAAATATAACCAACTTCTAAGAGCAGAAATAAAAATGCACTTAACAAAGTATTTAGTTTATTAGTGTGTGGTAGACTGGAGAGAGCCCAAACCATAGGGCTAAATATACTGCAGTTGATAAATGTGACAAATATTCTGCAAACAACAAGAAATAAAGAACAATTTGCTTCTGTTCTGCAACTAAAGCACACATTATAGAGATTTGGTACAGCCCAAAGTTGTCTGAATAATCACAGCTTTTGGACTCACCTTCCCCACGACAAACCAGGTAAAAAATGTGCTTCCTTCTCTGTAAATGCACCTCACCTTTTGATAGTGCACTAAGGGTGGCATTAGGGTTCAGTAGCTAAAGAAGACCCACAGGACTCACAATAACATGGCTTACAAATCTACAGTCTGCTGCCAGAAAAGGCTGCATGAGGACAACAGCATTGAAGTCAGGATTTGGTTCCACAGCTACAGGCTGCCTACACAGCAGGGGGTCTCGGGAGGTCAGTATAACCAAGCCCCTCCCCTACCAAAAAATCTTTTTCCATATGCCATGTGGTCTTTTTCACATAGGTTAAAGGCCATGTCTGTGTTATTTCTGAATTATAAAATATCTTGAGGACATAGCCAATCTAATTTTCTCAGTTTATATGATTTGACAGGTATTGATGCCCCAACGAGAGACCCCATAACAAGAACCATCTCTTTCCCCAAGGGGAAATACTGTAGTTCTGTTTAAATTTTGTTCAATACCCACGAGTTGCACTCTAGGGAATAAATAATTGGCTCTCAGTTATGATTCTGAAGAGCACCTTGTATGTTCCATCCTTCAGTAATCACTGGTTCCATTCTCCAGTTACCAGCCTTTCTTCTAAAATTGGATGCCCTTTATTATCAGTTTTCCTTTTCTCATTCAAAATAAATTCTACCTGACCAGATAATTCCTGCCCAGCACCTAATTCTCCCAAGTTTCTTTTATTCCAAGTGGTTTCATGCTCTTTGATTCACCAGTATACTGTTATTAAGAAATGATATCTGTGGCCCAGTGCTGTGGCTTGAGCCTGTAATCCTAGCACTTTGGGAGGCCGAGGCGAGAGGATTGTCTGAGCTCAGGGGTTTGAGACCAGCCTGGGCAACTTGATGAGACCTCATCTCTACAATAAATCAAAAAATAAGCTGGGCATGGTAGTGCACACCTGTAGTTCCAGCTACTTGGAAGGCTGAGGCAGAAGGATCACTTGAGCCCAGCAAGTTGAGGCTGTGGTGGCTGTGAGCGTGCCACTGCGCTCCAACCTGAGCAACAGAGTGAAACTCTGACTCAATAAAAAACAAGCAAACAAAAAAGAAATGACATCTGTAATGTAACTAGGAAATAAACTTGAGACACAAAAATGTTGTCGTCTAGGCTAAAGTCATATAAATAATAGCCATTCCTAAGTGAACTTTGGTTTGGGTATGTCAAGGAATTTCTATAACCATCGATATCAGTTTCTACCTGTTCAGTCTCAGGAAAGTAGGCCCATCAAATTAAACTTAATTATTTCTCAATGATCCAAGTGTCTTGATTTCCACACACAGCAATGGGCAAATAGCTATTTTTATACATATTATTATGACAGATGAGACATACGGCATGTAAACCTTCTACCACATACCCAATACATGCTTTACATTTTCATCATCACAATTAATGACTATGCAGTGTTTATTCGGATTGTTGTAAATAATTGTTCTCCAGATTCGACTGGGTAAATATTCCCAAAAGATAATTTCTGTAATACTGAGTGATCTATCACAGAAACAAAGAACAAAATATCATATGTTCTCACTCACAAGCAGACTTTGAACAGCTATTGTAATACTGTAAGAAAGGGATTGGCAGTAGTGGGAAACTGTCAGGGGAAGCGGGGTGCACACCTCAACAACAAGGGTACCTGCATAATGAACATTTGTATACCTAATCATGAATTGTACCCCACATTTTAAAAATAATTTTAAAAAAATTCTAACACAGATATATCCTGGGAAACAAGAGCCAAAAGACATATTAATTAATATTAACCAAAAGCTACATTAATATTGCTCCATAGACTAGTCATAGCCAGGACTCTCATCTCTTCATCCAGTGTGTTGGCCAACTGACCTACTCACTTCTTGGCCATTTCAAGGAAGAGGAGGTTTTAGCAGAGTCCTTCACTCTAAGAGGCATCCGAGTGTAAGCTAAAAGAGCATATTATTCTATTATTTTAAGCCTCTTCCCAGTCACCAATATTATGCTAGATTTTCCCCTTTTAGAAATCTATTTGCTGGCTTTTTCCCCTTCGCAACAATCTCATCTTTTTTCCTGTATCGATTTTAATCCAAACCCTCTCACCACACACAAAATACAGATTGTCCCCAATTTACAAAGGTACAGCTTATAATTATAATTCTTTGACTTTACAATGGTGCAAAGCATTGTGCAGTCAGGAGAAATTGAACTTCTAAATTTTGAATTTTCTTTTTTGAGTTGGAGTCTTACTCTGTCACCCATGCTGGCACGCAGTGGCACATTCACGGCCACCCCCAGCATTGACCTGCTGGGCTCTGGTGATCCTTCCTCCTCAGCCTTCCAAGTAACCGGAACTACAGGCGTGTGCTACCATGCCCGACTATTTTTTATTTTTTAATTGTAGAGACGCGGTCTCACAAAGTTGCCTGGGCTGGTCTCGAACCCGTGGGCTCAGGCAATCCACTCACTTCAGCCTCCCAAAGTGCTGGGATTACAGGCTGAGCTACT
>CAUYQG010165955.1:0-14043 GCA_963574415.1 Tarsius wallacei
AAAGAGGAACACTTAACAGACACTGTTAGTGGGAGTATGAATTAGTACAATCGCTACGAAAATCGGTATGGAGGTTTCCCAAAGAACTAAAAGTAGATCTGCAATTTGACCCAGCAATCCCACCAGCAGGTATCTATCCAAAAGAACAGAGGCCACTGTATGAAAAGACACCAGCACGTGCATGTTTATCGCTGCACAATGCACAGTTGCAAAGATGTGGGATCAACCTAAATGCCCATCAACCAATCGGTGGATATCAAAAATACGGTATGCGAGGACAGACAGTTAAGTTCATGAGCTCATCCTAGAAAAAGTGCGCCATACCTCACTGCTGAATATCACTAGTCACCTTCAAAGTACTCCCCTTGGAAAGCTATGTACTGACACTAGTGCCTAGTCCACTTGTCAAAGCAACTCTGGGACTCTCTGGAATAACCATCGGAGAGTCATCATAACACCCTTGATGTCCTGAGTGTCATAAAAATGTCTTCCTTTCGATATTTCCTTTATCTTCAGGTAAAGAAAAAGTCACTGGGGCCAGATCAGGTGAGTAGGGAGGGTGTTCCAACAGTCATTTGTTTACTGGCTAAAAATTCCCTCACAGACAGTGCTGTGTGAGTTGGCGCGTTGTCGTGATGTGAGAGCTCCTTTGGGACCATTTTTGCACACACCTTTCTCATGCCAGGATTTGGTCCACTATGCTTCTCACAGCCAACAATTCTGATGCACAATTTGATGAGTTTTTGCAATGTTTTCATCAGTTCCGTTCATCACTGGCCACCTGACCTCTCTTCACCGGTGACACCTCTCCCTCAGAAAAAACATCGAATCCATCTGTACACTGCCGTTTTCTTCATGGCATTATCCCCATGAACATGGACCAGTATGTCCCCGATCTCACTTCCGCTCTTGCCAAGTTTACCAAGAAACGTAACGTTTGTTCGTGGCTCTCAGCCAAGCTCCGGCATTCTTGCGACAGCACACAAAAACATGCAACAACAATAGCGAACGCCATTCAGCAAGACACCGCCCCACGTCGACACAAACACAGCTGTGAGACACTGATATACCAAGGTTTTGAAACCTTCCTGAGCTGTCGGTACAGTGCTGCCAACATAAGCACACGGTGGCAAGTTCACGAACTTAATTATCAGACTAGGCAGACATACCACGGGATACTCTGCAGCCATGAAAAAGAATGAACTCATCATGTCTTTTGCAGCAACTTGGATGGAACTGGAGAACATTATCCTAAGTGACCTTATGCAGGAACAGAAAACCAAACACTGCCTGTTCTCACTGAAAAGTGGGAGCTAGACTGATGATCTGCAGAGGCAGAGAGAATGGTGTCATGGACACTGGAGACTCAGAAGGGGAGGAGGGTGAGGGGTGGAGGGACCAAAAACACCACCTGTGGGGTTCAGTGTGCACAGGTGGGGATGGTGGAAGCGCTTAAAACCCGGACTTCTTCACAGTTATACAGTGTCTCTATGTAACCCAAAACTATCTGATCCCCTAAAGCCATTGAAATCAAATAATGAACAAATAAGATAAATGTGAAGAAAGAACTTTTTAAACGACAGCAAAGTCTGGAGAAAGAACCGATCAAAAAGCTAAAACTCTCATCTACTTACTTGATTTCTCTTTCTCTGTGAGGAAGGCGGAACCCTATAGACGTTCACAGGAAACCAGGAAACCCTCACATCGACTGTCAGGCTGGAGAAGGAGGCGGGTACCGTATTGTCTTGGAAAAAAGCACAAGCCACTGAAGAAATGGAAGAAATGAAAATTCCGTAACCTCGCATGAGCATTGTGAGCGAAGTCTTTCAGCTTCGGTATGACCGCTTTGATCGCTGGGACCACATCTTTCTTGTCACACTGGGGCGTGCTTCTCAAATACACACACGTCCGATGGCCTCTGGGCCAGCTGCTGCAAGTCCCGGTCAGAGTCCTGGCTGTGGCCCCCTGGAAGGTGTCAAGGCTCTTTTCCCCGAGGACCCCGAGCCCAGTGCATCTGACGCCACAAGGGGAGGGGCCCCCGCCGCAACGGGCGGTGCTGCTGGGCCCGGCTCCCCTCCGCTGGCCTCGGCCCTTCCCGAAGGGCTTCCTTGAGGTGTATTCTCAGGCCTGCCCGTGCCCTCTACAGACTTGAATCGCAGTATCCTCGAAGGAACACACCACACTTTTTTGTCAAAGCGGTGGCTTGGGACCAACAGGCCCTGGGGTGGATGGAGTGAGTCACAACCCACGCCTTCTTCTCAGTTACCCACAGCTCTCGGAGTGTCACTTCTCCACTCACAGAAGGCGGACGGACGAGTGCCAGGTCCCAGGGCAATCCCGAGGCGTCAAAGAAGCAACCGTGTAGACGGATGGTGCCCAACACAACACTGGAACAGAAACACTCCCTGCACAGCTGGCTTCCACCCGACAGTCAGGCTTCGATAAAGACTTGCCGGGAGAATGCGCAAGAGAAAGAACAGAGAGAGATGTGCCAAGAGGGAGACGCATGGCCCAGGTGCTGCCCCTTGGTGGGGGGGAGAGGAAGCCGGTTTCTCTGGGGGGCTCAGCCTCTCCCTCGTCCCCTGCCGGGTGGATGTCTAAGGCTGCAAGATGGCCTTCTCACCTCAGGGAGCTGGGATTTCACGCCCTAACACCCACCGCGAACACTCCTCCACCGACTTCCCAGAGGTCTTCCATGGAAGGAGAGGTCCCCCCACTCTGTTTTCATCTCCAAATACATAAAAAAAGTCCAACCAAACATCTGATGGGAGTCTCCTCTTCCAGAAGACCCAGACATGGTCACGCGCTTCCCCCACGGGACATGAAGAAACACAAGTGATTCACCCCGTGCAGCCAACGTCAGTGCTGCCAGGTCACCCCCAGACAGAAATCAGAGCTGGGAAAGTGTACCTTGACTGTAGAGAAATGGGGTTCGGACCAGGCACCAGGTGCGAGGGACAGACAGACGGGTGGAGGGTGGTCATCAGCGGGCAGGCGCCCGGCCAAAGGGTAGCTGACACATCCTTACTTTCTGCTATTTTATGGCAATAGCTCTAAGCGTTACTTTGGTATCGGACATTCTTTTATTTCTTACTGGGAGAGAATGACACACATAGAAAGAAGGTTTAGAAATACTTTAAAAGATGAGACACACAGAGGAGCCACACCGAAAAAAAGACTAAATAGCGGAGTCAAAAGTAAGATGTCCCAGCAACACTCCTCTAGCTATCAGGAAGATAGCCAAGGCTACATTGACTGTCAGCAGAGATGTCTTTACAGACAGGACTCTTTCCGAAGCAGGCTGCAGAGGCTCCTGGTAGGGAAGGCACGCTGGAGGGCACTTTCTTTGGCCACTACATTGCGATTTTGGGGGGAGTTCTTTGGTACTCAAACTACATAAGGCCAAGGCTTTCTACACTCAGGACTTTTGACAAGCCCCTGCCTAAGGAAGCAGGACAGAGCCACAGACAAAAAAGCAATGTGTGCGGGAAGTCTTGAGGAAGTCAAACTGTGGCACTCTGGAGAATGGTCACTCTGGCCCCGATCCCCGGGCATTCTGTGGTGAGACCCCATGACTGAACCCTCCCAGCCCTCCCTACTGCTACAAACTGGGCCGTGGGTGAGGAGAGGTCGCAGGTCCAGCTCAGGGCCTGCCATGGCCTAGGACTTCAAGATCCTGGCTCACCACCAGGTAAACTTTGGCTTCATGTGTTGTTAAGTCCCCCGAAAACACCCACCTCAATCTAGGAAAAGAACAGAACGTAGATGAAGGGGGACACCGCAGAGCTCCCAGTGCTCTTTCGCAATACTCGGATCGGAAGAGAGGCTTGGATACGGAAAGAGGAAGGTGCTCTTGAAAGGCATGGCGGCAGTCAGGAAGACAGCTCCCCATCCCCTCGGTGAACCTGGAGAGCCAGTGCCTGCGGTGGCCAGGCCGTGGCCTCCTGCATCGGGCAGCCTGGGTGAGAAGCCCTCTCTCCTCACCCCGCTTTCCCGGGAAGCCACTGGGGCTCTCCCGTGGCCAGTTCTCCAGTTACTGGGGGGTGACGACTGTCCATGCCCACCTCACAGGTGCGAGGAGTAACAAGGGGGCAGGGGGCCACTCTGAGTCACCTGGGCGTGGGCCTATTAGCCGCTGTTGCCAGGCCTCTCAAATATGGTGGCCATGACCAGCACAGCGAGCCATGTGGTGGAGGCGATGAGTCGGGAGGTGAGGATGGCACCCAGAGCCGCCTCTCTCCCTCATCCGTATACGACTGCTGTGCTCTCGCTCCATCTCTGGGTCCTGTGGGAAACGTCTTCTGCCCTGAACGTAGCCTGGAGAATGACCAGGGCCTGAGGAGCTGCGGTCCCCACAGCCATCACGGCCTGCCCAGCTTCCTCCCTGCTTGATGCTTGGCGAGTCCTCACCGTCAGCTGTGGAGGCTGGGTCCCCGGGGAGGATGATGGGGGAGGCCATACCCAAGGGATTAGAATCCTCCAGGCCCTGTCTGGGGCCTGCCATCTGTTGCCTCCTGCATACTGTAGTGTTAATATAATGTTGGTGGCCAGACCTTGCCTGCTTTGGTCAGTTAACTGGATGTCTCTGTCCAGAATGACCCAGACACTGCGACTGCCCCATGCGACTCGCTGGGCTTTGGAAGATGTCCCTGGCATAATGTTCCATGGACAGTGTTCAGAGCTGAGGCTCTCTGGGGGCAGAGTGTGGGGAAAAAGACAATGCAAGTCGGATACGGAACCCATTGAAGAAGGCAGCAAATACAGAAGCTCCCTCACTTAAGTTCCGTTCAGCTCAGAAGGTCCTCACCTGATTCTCAACACAACTGCAGTCATAGAACGGCCTCATGCGTTGTGTAGAACTCTTTGCCGGTTGCATTCCCACTGGTGTGGCCTAATGGGGGCTTTCTTTGGAGAACCCAGGATGCTTTTGCTGGTGTTTTGTTTGGCCTAAGGGTTGGGAAGGTCATTGTTCTTTCTTTTCCAGATGCCACAGCAAAGACTCTTACAGGGGATTCGTTTGGAAGAGGCAGGACCTGAGCAGAAAGGGGTCTCACCGGCCACGATGTGGAGGTGCCTGCCAGCCCCGTATGCTCAGCCAGGGCCATGCTGGCCCCTCTCCCATGAGAACCACCCACCGGGCCTATTCCTGGTCCCTTGGGGATGGCCAGCTACTGAGCCAATTAAGTGCCAGCCTGAGGGCTGTGGAACCCAGGGAGATACTGAAGCCAGATGGATTTCAGGGTCACTGTAAAAAAAAAAAATCACGCCAGACCACGTCCTTAAGACAAGGCCCAGGTCCCCAGAGTTCTCTCCATCAGTGCCCCAGGCATTCTGTCATTACGGAAGAAGAAAAACTCTTCCCAACAACATACCTCTGGAGACCTGCCTGGTCCTTGCAGCCTCCTTTAGACCCCGCTGAACGGCTGTCTTTTTCCATCATTTATCAGAAAACAGGGGGCTACCATTTTAGAGGCGGAGAACCACTATTGTGTAATTACTCTCTTATTTGAAACTCGTGGCACCCAGGGAATAGCATCTCTTCCTGCTAATTTGGAATGACACCTGACACAAACTATTAGACATTAGAACCACCAGGCTGGAAAGCAGTCCGCATAGTTCCTTCAGTGACACAGGACCCGCAAATACGATTATACTCATTGAAACGCAGCATCGATACATATTTCTATTAGTCAAAACTGAACAGAATTTATTTTATAAACTGCTCAGAGGTTTGAGATACCAAGAACAGTTCAGACCATATACACCAGATTATATAACAAGAAATCAAGTCTTAAAAAGAATAGCCTGTATTTTTGTTCCCTGACCTTTCAGACAAATTTACGTATTAACAAAGAATCAACATCTAAATAGACTTTTATTTTTATTTTACTTGTTTGGACAGAAAAGAAAATTCATCAGCTCTCATTAGCATCTCCCTAAGAGTTGGAAATAGTAAACTCAGAAATAGTGGACCTTGTAGAAAAGCATCACAAATTAAAAATATATTTCTCCATGTGGTAAAAGTGCTTTAAATCCAATTAAAGGGCACGGCAAAGGTGTTTGGAAACACAGTCTAAGATGTGACCTACAATCCGTGGCATTGAGTCAAGACCACAGGTCGAGGGCGCCATCCCAAGCTGGAATACAGCAATGACGTGGGCCCGAGCATGCTGGCAGCAACACTTCATTCATGAGTGTGGACAAGGAAGAGCGCCCCAAAGCCTGAGTAGAGTAGGTTCTGCATTTGTAAAAATGAGGTGGTTGCATAAATGGGGTTGAAGGGGGATTGGAGAATTCCAGAAATTACCTGTTTCTTGTCTGTGGGGACAGTTGGACCAGTCCGCCACTCTGGGGCTAAGCGTTCCCATGGAGACACACAAACCCTGGCTCAGAAAGAGCCCCAGACCCTTCTGGGGGATAAATGGAGCTCTCGCTGCCAGCTGCTGGTCATGCTGTCTTCCCAGTCTGAGAAAGCTCCCCAGCGCCCGTACCCAATCACACCCAACACAAGCTGTCACCACAGCCCAATCTCGGGGTTTTCCCACAGCCGCCGTGCCATGCCAAGGGACCACCCCGAGGACGGCAAGCACTGCCAGGGTCACTACACACAGAGGAGACACGATAAGCAAGTGGTCGTCCATGGGGATTTTGTTGTGTGTTTCAGCAATGCTACATATTTTCCAAAACAAGTAATTCCGCCGATGACGACGTCTGTGACGAAGCCGAGGGCTGCAGGCTCCCCGTGGTCCTCAGTGGAGTACCACCACACATGTTCTGGAAGCCAGCTGCCCTTCCTGCCCCTGCCACGGACCAGAACACAGAACTGGGATCATGCAAGGAGCCTTGATGGGGCCGAGGTGGGAGTGGAGGAGAAGGGGGGGACATCTACTCTTTACATTAGATTTTAAGCAACGGTAAGAAAATAACCTGAAGATATATTTAAAAATAAAAAATAGCATCACCCTTCACTGCCATTCTTTTGGCGTCTCCTCTCTCCCCGGCCCACCAGCCAAGCAGAGGACATGAGCAGGGATGCTTCACTTAGTCATCAGCACAGCAACTGCCCCGTTTGGTCACCACACACCTGGGATGCGCTGCTTCTTCCAAGAGACTTGTTTGAAGCTGCTTGCATGAGGCAGATGCTGGAAAACCCTAGCCCCCCACACACCTGAGTCATCCTAATCGTGCAGAGCCAGTCTGCTTACATCCCCAGCTGTAAACTTAAACCACATCCCCTATCTCTTTGGATCTTGATGAAGTGAGCATTTCAGAACACATGACAGCTTGTCCTATGGCAGGTGCCTTCCGTTGTCATCACCTGTGCTAAGAGTCAAGGCTGCCTTCAGGCCCCACAATGTCACAAGATAATCTGCCCTGGAGACTCAAGTGTGGCATTGCAAGCCTACGGAGCACTTGCTGCACGGAGGGGGGCACTACTTCCCAGGGAAAACGTGCTCTCCCCGGAATGAGAACTGGGACAGCAGCCATCGTCTGACCAAGTCCCTCTTCACCCCTCCAGAGGCCTGTGCCTTTCTCCCAGGCAGCAGGCCACATGCCAGGACATGTCCCATGTCCACGTCTCTGACCTGGCAGGTGGGTGCATCAGGCTCTCCTCCTCTCACCCCTCCCTGGACCTGGACTCCACCTGAGCCTGGGTTGCTCCTGGCATCAGTGGGTGGGCGAAGTATCCTCCAAGCCCAGCAGCTCCCTGACGAGTCTCTCACCGAACTGGGCCCGGCTGTACCTCCTCACGTGGTAAGCGTCTGACATTTTGTACAGGATGTAGGCGTTGTTGATGGCGATGCTGATGGCAAACCAGAATACCTGCTGCCAGGTCTTGTTGGGTTTATGAGAAATGAAGTACCTGAGGACAGAGGAGCGAGAAGTGCTGACTGATGGCTGAGGGGCACCCAGGGGAGACACGCCCAAGGCCTAACTCATCACAGCGAGGGAGCCCTGCAGACTCTCCCCCGGAGATGTGGGAGGGTAGGGTTGGGCAGGAATCAGGCTAGGGGAGCTCTAGCTTGGGGCTTTATCACAGTGAGCTTTGTCGAAGACAAAGGAAACAAAAGCGACTCCTTTCAAAGAATGGGGCATGTGACTAGGTTGCTGAGGGAAGACACTGAGAACCAGGTACCAGCATTCCCCGTGTGGCTCACTGGCTGTGGCAGCCCCTGCAGCTCCCTGCTTTGCTCCTCACCCCTCTTCAGGCTGTGCCCCACAGGACACATCAGCCCCTGCAGCTCCCTGCTTGTTCCTCACCCCTCTCCAGGCTGTGCTCTGTGAACACAGAGCTGCTTTCCCTTCCCAAAAATCATGCTCTTCCTCAGCTCCAGGACCCACAGTGTGTTTTCTCATTCTCGAGCACATTGTCACCACCCCCACCTTTCCTTGAGATTGAGGTATGAAGGTCACTGTCAGGAAAGCTCACCTGGACCCCAAGATGGACCCTGAGGCTGCTGCTCCCAGGAGAACACAACTTAGGACTCACTTGCATACTGTGTCCTCTATCTGTGTATTTGTCTCTGTATCCTGACTATAAAGTATCAAGTATTTGACCAGTACCCTCAATAGGCCCCAAATACCCAGCACAGAGCAGGCACCCACAAACATCTACTAAACCAATCCCAGCATCTTTGTAATAACCTCCTGGAACTTAGCAAGGTACAGAAGACAGATTTGTTCAGTGAAGTCCTAATGACTACCTTTCACATGTGGGCTGAATTTTCCAGAGAACCAGGTCCTTGTTTTTCCTTCCTCACCATGAAAAGGGCCAGAAAATGTGGGTTACCCTTAAAGAGGACTGAGTGGAAATGCCAGTTTTGAGTTAGTCCAACCTTATTCTTAATTGTGAGGCCCAAACCTAGAGATTTAATAGTCATACACAGGTTCAACAGCAATCATGTCTTGAGTACCCATTATGGTGGCTATAACAACACTTGGCCAGGGGACAGCATCATGGGTGCCTGTATGTCTGCACACCTGTATACTGTCCATGTTATGTATATACTACACCTATCTCATGTGTATTTAACATGAGACCACACCTGGTGATTTTAATAGGCATTCCTATTGAAGAAAACTTAGAATCCAGTGCTGGAACACACATGACTCGGGGTAAAAGGACCTGGGCTGATGTCTAGTATGTCACTGGCATGGATGAGAATAGTCTGAATAGAGAAACTGGGCAACTGACATCAAGAGTTAGATTCTGAGCTGACTCTCAGAGACTGCATTGTCTTAGAAAGGGCAGCTTTGGGCAAAGGTAACATTAAGCTTGAGGGAGGTGAGTGGAGGAGGCAGGTGACCTTGAAAGAGGTCCCCCAGAAGGGAAGCCAAGTGTGCACAGGCCCAGCCTGAAAGTCCAAGACGAGAGCTCAGGATTTTAACCCCCAAAGTTTTCATCCTTCCATTCTTAAGTTGGGGAAACTAATGGTCATCTACCAGCTTTTCTATTCTGTGATGGTGCCACTACGAGACCCCTTCTGTGGCTGGGCATCAGCGCGTTCACTCACTTGCTGTACTTGTCGTCATATCTGCAGATGTAGCTGAGGTGAGCAGCAAACGCCTCCACAGCCAAGGGGCAGGGGATCTCCCCACTCTTCCTCTTGATGATGACTCCTGCAGGTTAGAGAGAAGACAAACCCCCTTCCTGAACCATGTCCTCCAAATACCAGTTTACAAGTGTGCCGACTTCATTTAGCATGGTTGCCCCTGGCTTACAATAATGAGCAAAGGAGGAAGAAGTGGGGAGGGGGAGATGGAAAAGAATCAACTCCGGCCACCAAAATGTTTCAAGGAGTTGAGGAAAACATCAAAGTCAGGTGAGTACAAAGGTATGTGTTGGCTGAGACATAGCCCATCATGGGGCATTGTAGGGCAAAAGGGGAGACACAGGACTCACTCTTCCCTTCCTCCCCCTACTCCCCTTTGCACAGGCTGGAGATGAGGGCAGTGGCTGCTGGGAAGAAGAAGAGGTGACTGAGACTAGTGAGCACCATGGTGTCATTTCTATCTGCACTGACTGAAGCAAAAGGGTGTTAGTAACTGATGTAATCCTACAACGCAACATAACACTAGAACTTACTCTTCCTATCTAGCTGTAAAATTTTGTCTTAAAAAAAAACTCTCCTAATAAATATTTGAGATGATGGCTATGCTAACTACCCTGATCACCACTATACATTATATACAGAGGGTGCTAAAAAAAAGTGTACACATTTTAAGAAAGGAAAAACTCTTACAATTGTAATACTCAATATATTCCGATAACAAAAGATGAATTCAAGTCACGTTTCACTTCTGCAATTACAAGAGGTGCTCAAAATGGTTACAAAGTGTTCAGATACTTCTGATTACAGTGAACTAAAAGTAACACATAGAGAGCGTCTCTTAAAATGTAAATACTTTTTTTGGCACCCTTTGTACATTGAAATATCACTATGTACCCCAAGGATATGCATAATTATTATTTGACAATTTAAGAAAACCAAAAGGGTAGAATTAGAGGCTTAGAAGAACCAAGTGACTACCCTCTCTCATCCTTTCTCTCTGTGCCTACCCCCTCCCGTCCCTACCATCTGTCCAGTCATGCCTCCCAGAACTTCAGGGGCCCCGTGTCCTCAAGTACCTTTTCCTCTACAAAGCACAATAGGAATGCATTCCAGGGGTGCCACCTAGGTCACGGCAAGGTTCATAAATCCCACTAGCAGGGCCTGAGAAGCAAAAGGGGACCACGTAGCCCTCCTAACCCTTCTGGACAGCCCACCATGGATGACACCACAGATGACATGGAAGGAAGGGTGACAGACTTGTCCCCATCCAGACTGCCTAGTGTATCCACACAAGGTTGGGGTTTACCCACCATTTCCTCTGACCCCTCTTCCCTGGCAGCATGAGGGGGTTGTGGGCACAGTGTCATTTTGTGTGTGTATTTTTCTTAAGGATCTAGCGCACAGGATTGTGAAATTTTAGGAATACTTAAATGGACAACATCAAAACCGTTAAAACAGCATGTCCCTTGCAGGCCCACAAGGAGACCCTGTGGCCAGCTTCTTCTCACCCCCACAATTCTCACAACTTTCCGAGCTGGGTGAGGAGATCAGGGTGGCACAGATCTATGTATGTAGACTGAGCTGGGATCTATCTTTCTCTCTTTCCCCAGAAATAGTGGCATCTCACACTGAAGACACACCTGGAGAGCTTGTGAGAAATGTAGCTGCCAGGGCCTACCACCTGCCCTCAGAGATACTGATACCCGGAGTGAGGGCCGGGCAACACATGTCAAGTTCTCTAAGGGCCAGAGGACCATGGTGTTCAGATCCAGAGCTTCCTCCTGGACAGAAGGTTCTGGGCTCCTTTACTTGCTCATGATTCCTGCCCCTCTTTCTATCCCAGAAAATAATCCAGCAGGCACAGAGCTCTCCAAGGCTCAGCTATCCAGGCGCCCGAGAAGGGCCAACTCTCTCCAACCCCGTTCCTGAGGATTCCTGTCTCAGTCTCTCACCTCAGCCACCCTACCTACGACCAAGTGGTAAGCATCCTGCCTCACTCCTGGGGTCCAGGTGGGCGGCCCCTGCAGGATCCCGTCCCCAGCTCTGATCTATTCCCAGAACTCCAGGAGTCTACTCACTCTGGGCCATCAGTGTTTCCAGTGAGTCAAGGGCAGCCTTCCAAGAATCTCAGTGTTTCCATGTCCCTGTGGCTCCCTACCGTGTTTGGCCTCCTGGTCTTGGGGTAAATGGGGGCAAAGGCTCCTGGACTGCGACTGTCCCCAAACCTTGCCACGGCGACCTTCTTAATTTACTTTTCATCCTTTTCCACAATCTTAAACCTAACACGAAGTTCCAGCTCTACAGAGCTGCTTCAACACCCAGATCTTCCTCTTTGAGCATGTCCCCAGTTTATGAAAGACAGCACCTCCCCGCCCCCCGTGATATTTTGGATTGGGAGACACTATTCCTGCTGGAAAAGGAAGAGTAGCTCTCCTACAACCTCTCTTTCCGAGCTTTAGACATGGGGGATGTTAACGAGAAGTCATCTGATATTGATCATCCTTGCTGACTTCATGACCGAGAATGGCGTGCATGTTGTCCCCAGGTTTGACATATGCATGTGGACGCCGCATACTCAGAGCCACGTGGGGATGGACAACTAGGTCAACTCACTCTTGCGGCTGAACAAGGACAAAGAGCTGAGCCCACCTGATTCCACGTACCAAGATAAATCTGAAGTGGATTACGGCAAGAACACAAACATCACACCATAAAACAGCCAGGTGAACTTATACTCATCTGGCCTTGGAACGCGAGAGACTTTCAAAGCCCACGAGCAGAGAACAGATCTGCCGATGTAGAAAAGAAAACTCTTCATATGTAAAAAAAAAAAAATACTACTAATAAATAAAAACAAAAAAATACAGAAAAAAATTTGGTATAGACAGAAAATTTGCTTTCAAGTTATTGAGAAAAAGATAAATATCTCAAAAGGAAAATAACAGAGAACACAAATAAACCATTTGAAATTAGCCGATAAACACATGAAGATAAATGGTCAACCTCACCAACAGTTGCAGCAATTTATATTTAAAACTTCAGAGCATTTTCTCCTGTCAGACATATTTTAAAAGAAAAAAAAAGTATGTTGCTAAAGGTAGGGGAACATTGGTCCCCTGGTGACCCATTGCAATGGAGTCTTACAGTTCATACCTATAATCCCAGCACTTTGGGAGGCTGAGGCAGGAGAATTGCTTGAGCCCAGGAGTTCGTGACCAGCCCAGGTAACATAGGGATACCTAGTCTTTACAAACAATAAAAAAATTTAGCCAGGCATGGTGGTGCACACCTGTAGTCCCAGCTACTCAGGAGGCTGAGGAAGAAAGATTGCTTGAGCCCTGAGGCTGAGGCTGCGGTGAGCCCTGATTGCACGCCACTGCACTCCAGCCTGGGCAACAGAGTGGGACCCCGACTCAAAAAGAACCAAAAAACAAAAACCACAAAGTACAGCCCTGCAGCAACATGTCACCAAACATCTTAAAAATGTTCCTACCTCTGGGCCCAGCACTTCCACTGTTATATTTATCTTAAAGAAATGATCAAAGATATACTCAAAGGTTTATGTATGAAGACTTTTGCCACATCATGATTTATATCATGAAAAAATGTATCATTAATAGGGGGAGTAGGCAAGGAAAAAGGGAATATTAGGTAACTTCTTTAAAATCGTGTTTTTGAAATACACTAAAAAGGAAACTATCTCCATAAAAAAACAAAAGTAACTCTAAGATGTGAACTAGCAAAAAGGATTTCCAGCAGAGAGAAGCAGCTGTGAACCTCACCTTCCCTGGGCTGTCTCCTGCCTCTTTCCAGCTGCGTCCAGACCTGTGCTTCTTCACTCCCAGGCATTCCCCTGGGGCTATCCCCTGAGGTGTTCACTGAGTGGGCTGGACTGCACCTGAGAGTGATCTCTAGAGGCACCAGGGGAGGGGACCCGGGTCCCTGGAGCGGGGGAGTCAGTCCCCAGTGGCCACACACAGTGGCCGTACTCCTTGGAATTTTTAAGGGAGTCTAGGATTCAGTACTTTATGACATAAAATAGAATACTTTGGAACTGGAGATGGTAACCACATTCAACACAGGACTTCAGCCGACTTAAAAGTCAACCCTACCAGCTTCTCTTCTTCCTCCATCATCATCCTCCCTCCTTGTTCCCTCGGGGTCTGCTTTAAGAGTCACAGCCCTCAAGACTGGGATTTTCACATTCGTCATCTCACATCCTAGCCAATGCTTCTTTCCAACCCTCTTGATGGTTTCTCTTCATCATCTCACTCCACTAAGCCCAGATGAACGCCATGTCCTCCTGTGGGATATCTTTCCAGAGGCCACCACTTAACACAATTTGGTGGGGAGCAGCTCTTGCCCCCAAATGCCCAAACCCACTCCCTGGAAACTCACTGCTCTGCAAGAGACCCTAACCACTAGAGTCTAGAGGGCAACCCAGACTCTAGCCTTCAATTTCGGTCTTAGCTGCTGCTGCTTCTTTCTG
>CAUYQG010165956.1:0-13141 GCA_963574415.1 Tarsius wallacei
AAAAAAAAAACAAAAACAAAAAAACACCCGACCCCCCCCCCCCCCCCGCAAAAAAAAAAAAAACAAGGAACTCAGAAGTACAGCAGTCAGGAATGAATTAATGTGAGAGAAAACTTCTCTCGACACATGATGAGTCACTGGGGAAGTACATATGTGATTTCTAGTTGTACTTGATTACCTTTAAAATAATTTAAGTTTAGATTATGTTATAATCTTTTCAGTGTGTCAGAAAAAACTTATTTTGGAACACCCAGCCATGATAGTTTTTGTATCAAATAATGAATTAAATAAGTATTGTGTCAAATAATTAAATAATTGTGCAGGTGAAGAAAAAAATTGCAACTGTGGTAAGCACTGTGAAGAAAGGTACACTGTGATGTAAGATTATATATATATATATGAATTAACTTTATGAGGAAGGTGAGGAAGACCTCCACAACAAAGATAAAGAGATGACGTCTCTTAGATATGAAGAAGGAATGGAAAATTAAATAAGTGAAGAGTGGGTAGATGAGAGGAGGAAGAATAGATTCCAGGCCAAGGGTATAGTTTATGCAAAAACCAGTGGAAAGTGGGAACATGGTACAAAAAATAAAATAACAGACTGTCTATAGCAGAGTACTTAAGAGCCTGACCTGGAAAAGGAGTAAGTGGTGACCAAAACACTCAGGGTATTGTGGGCCAGGCTCACGTGTCTCATCTATTGTTAAGAACAAGAAGAGGGTGGGGTGGATTGGATCACGCCTATAATCTTAGCACTTTGGGAGGCTGAGGTGAGAGTATTGCCTGAGCCCACAGGTTCAAGACCAGCCTGGGCAACTTAGTGAGACCTCATCTCTACAATAAATCAAAAAATTAGCCGGGTGTGGTGGTGCACGCCAGTAGTCCCAGTTACTTGGAAGTCTAAGGTGGAAGGATCGCCTGAGTCCAGCAGGTAGAGGTTGCAGTGGCCATGAGCATGCCACTGCACTCCAGCCTGGGTGACAGAGTGAGACTCCAATTCAAAAACAAAAAGGAGAATTTTGAAAATGTTGTAATTAGGTGGTAGATAGAGTACTGAAATAATCACTTTTCCTTTTTGACAAAGATTCCTCTGGCCTCAGTGTGTAGATAGATTGCAGGAGAGAAGAGGAGTTAAAGAACAAATCAGGAGATTCCTTGTTCATTTTCTAAGTAAGAGATAATAGGGTGGACTGAGGTGACATGGGTAGGGAGAGTGGGTGGAAAGTTCATGAGAATTTAAGAGATTACATAGAGCTGAAGTGAGGTGGGTGGATGCTGCTGAAAGGGAAGTGTCATGGTGTCTGGGAGTTTGGTTTTCATTGTAGAATAGTTGGTGGTTCCTTTAATGAACTAGAAAACACTCGAAGAAAACTTAACTCACGGGTGAATGGTGGAGGTCAAATTTGATTTGGGAATGATTGAGTTTGAAAATTCAAGAACTGATGAATTGACTTTGTAAATTCAAGAACTGATGTCAAGTGTAATTAGATATGTTTCTGGGATTCAGATGAATAACTGAACTTAGGACAGAAATGTGAAGGTCATCCAAGGAGAGGGTATGAGTGAGCTTGCTCAGAGAAAGCACATAGAGTAAGATGAAGGCTTGGACAAGAGTCTTGAGAAATTTTGATATTTAATGGTCAGGTGGAGGTTCTAGTGGTCATGGGTTTTTTATGTGTGTTTTCTTTTCTTACTTTTCCTTCCTTCCTTCCTTCCTTCCTTCCTTCCTTCCTTCCTTCCTTCCTTCCCTTTTCAGCACCCATAGCTCTCCTTTTTTGGGAAAAAAAAGTCTCAATTTTTCTTTGGGGAACCACACCGATACAAGTCGCAGTCTGCTAAACATAAAACCTCAAGCTATAAGAACCTTAGAAAATGCAGGTGACACCCTTGTGGAAATTGGAACTGGTAATTAATTCCTGTTCAAAACCCCAACTGTCTGTGCATAAGAGATAAGATAGAGAAGTGGGACCTCATCAAAATGGAAAGCTTCAGCAAAGCAAAAGAAACTATCAAGAGAGCTAGAAGACAGTTCACAGACTGGGAAAAAAATATTTGCCAACTGTATATCTGACACAGGCCTAACATCTAGAATCTATAAGGAACTCAAACGTGCTGAAAAAAAAAAAATAAGCCCTATTAAAATGTGGGCAAAAGATATGAATAGACACTTTTGAAAAGAAGACATATGAGCAGCCAACAGATACATTAAAAAAAGTTCAGCCTCACTAATCATAAAATAAATGCAAATTAAAACTACACTGAGATACCACCTAACTCCTGTCAGGATGGCCATCATCAATAACTCAAAAAACAACAGATGCTGGAGAGGATGTGGGGAAAAAGAGAACACTTCTACACTGTGGGTGGTAGTGTAAACTAGTACAACCTCTGTGGAAAACAGTGTGGCAGTACCTAAAAGATCTAAAAATCAACCTTCCATATGACCCAGTAATCCCTCTTCTGGGAATATACCTGGAAGAACTCAAATCATTCTACAAAAAAGATACCTGTGCATACATGTTTATTGCAGCACTATTTACAATAGCAAAAACAAGAACCAACAGTGCTACCCATCGAAAGCAGACGGGATAAAAAAATGTGGTACATATACACGATGGAATATTACGCAGTCATAAAGGAGGGCAAAATTTATGGACTTCGCAGCAATTTGGATGGATTTAGAGTTTATAATACTGAGTGATTTATCACAGAAACAAAAAAGAACAGAGTACCACATGTTCTTACTCATAAGCAGACCCTGAACAATTATCACACTATAAGAAAGGGATTGACAGTAGCAGGACACTGCCAGGGGAGAGGGGAGCACAAGTCATCAATAAGGGTACATTTGGGGACCAAAGTCAGGCCCGAACTTTACTTGTACTATGACCACTTGTATACCTAATCTTGGATTGTACCCCACATCTTTTAAATAAATAAATAAATAGAAACAGGTAGTCATCTGAGTGATTTGGATAGGATCGACTCATGGGTCTTGAGCTGGGTATGTGATCAAGACAGTAGGAAGGTTGTACCCTTGGTGTAGTGACTGGTGTGGAAAAGATCTTTGATTCAAGCCTGATTATTAAGAATCCAACCAGAGTTTTCATAGAACCAGCTGGGAAAGAGTACCTCATTTCACATGGAATTCTAGCAGGACGACTTGCTATAAGTTTACATGTTGCATAAGGTAGAGTTACTTTGCTGCTGTACTGGGGTAACCTAAGCTTGTCATCTGAGATGCCAGAAGTGGGGTCAAGGTAAGAATGACATGTACTAGCTAAGGCTTTATAATGAGCTCAAAGTTCCCCTTGGAGGTAGCCTGTATTGTCTTATTGTCTAGGGATGTATGCATTGTTTATATCTGGTTTAGTAGGTTATATAGCCTGGGTTTGGCTACATGGCTGATGGATATAAAAGACCCCCCTCAACAAATATGTACCTGGGCTCACAGTTATCTCGATAGTGTATAATCTGAAGTGTGTTCGAGTGACTAAGGATGGACCCTGGGAGGCTGTGTCTGGAAGTCTTAGACCCCTCTGTGATTATGTTCTCTGTCCTGATATATTATTATTATTATTATCATTATTATTATTATTATTATGAGTCAGGGTCTCACGCTTGCTCAGGCTGAAGTGCAGTGGCATAATCACTTTCCTCAACCTCCAATTTCTGGGCTTAAGCAAACTTCTTGTGCCAGCCTCCCAAGTAGCTAGACCCACCAGGGTCCAGGGCATGTGCCACCATGCCCAGCTGATATTTTTCTTTTTCTCTCTTTCTTTTTTTTTTTTTTTTTTGTAGAGATAAGGTCTTGCTATGTTGCCTAGGCTGGTCTTGAAATTCTCTGGGCTCAAGTAGCCCTCCCACCTCTGCCTCCCAAAGTGCTGGGATTACAGGTGTAAGCCATCATACCTGGTCTGATGTATGATCATATGCTTCACCTGTATTAAAACCATACTCAAGAACACATTGTGGAATCTTGCAATTCTTATGATAATTAACAATTATTCAATCCTATGTAATTGCCACATATGTGTTTTAGGGTTCTTTTATTAAAATATCTCTCCCCTACCAAATTATAGCTCCTTGAGGGTAGGGGTCATGCTTGGTTTTGCATTCCATTTTCTCTTGACATGCCATAGTGCTTGATGCGTGGTTAATCGATATACAACCCAGGAAACAGAAACCACTCTGAGTTCTCCTAGAAGGGAAGTTAATGCAAGGAGTTGCTTGCACAGAAGAGGCGGAAGAAACCACCAGGGCCCAGATACTAACAACAAAGAAAGCAGATGGGTGGTACCACAGAGTCCAGGGGCCAGGGGCCAAAGTCCCTTGGTGGAAGCTAGAACCATGTCAGGATTGTTAGGTGGGAGCTCCAGCCACAGGGTGGCAGACACAGCTATTGCCTGGGATACTGCTGAAGGCAAAGCGGGAAAGAGCTTCCTGGTTTCTCCTCTTCCCCCTCCTCTCCTGTCTCCTACAGAGTCTCCTGTTGTCTGAATCCAGCTGGAAGCCAAATGACGCAGAAACCTGGGACATACAAGCGGGAGAACTACTCTCCCATGATGCGCTACAGAAAAGAGCAAGGAATAGGCTGAGGATTTTCATTACCAGTGCTCAACAAATATGTGCTGAATGAATTAAACCAAACTGTGTGCTGAACAAGGGCTGCTGATAGATTCAACGTTCTAGTGGTACTGGCCTTTGATAGCACAGAAAGTCTGACTGTGTAATAGAGATGCATATGTTATGTAGACCAGAGGTCTCTACCTGGGGCAGAAGCTGAACACACCAGGTCTGCCTGGCTACTCTGTTACTAATCAACCCTGTTCTGGCTCATTCTTTCTTCAGCTACATGAAGTGTTGCTTTCGTTTGGAATCCATTCAATACTTTGTCTATTGCTTATTTCATTCTTTATGTGTTGATTTCATTATTTAATTTTTAGGAGGGAATGCTTATTTCTCTCACTTTCAACTTCCTTAGGAAGGGAGCATCACACTGGAGCCTGCATGTCTCAATAACAAAGAACATAATAATCTCCCAACTTTAGAAAAACATGGATGTTTTAAATCCTCTTATAAAAAAGTCACTAAGTCTATGACAGCCACATCATCTATTGTGAAATAATTCTGCTTTAATGTCTTATTTGCTGAAGATAAAAGGGGAATACATCAGTTAATCCTGAACAAACACATACATACACATATACCATCACACAATACTCAACTATTTTATCTAGGATGAAGGAAATCTCCAGTGAATTCCAGAATATTGTTTTTTTCTTATTGCCCAGATACAATTCATGTTATAGTAATAACTGCCTAATGATCCAAGAATGTTATTATCAGCATATTTGATCTGCACAAATGCCCCACCTACCTTCATGTGTACATATCCCCGGGATCCAGTTTAAGAAACACAAATCCATAAAAAATATACACACTGTACGAATAGTTAATACCACCATTTAGATGGCTATTTTCTTGAATTTTATGCCTGTGTGTAGAAGGCATCTGAATCTTCCCCGTCCTCTCTTTTCACATCACTCTCTTTAAAAGCATGGTGCCGGCTGAGTGTTCTCTTGAGCATCCTTCATGTCTGCATAGTGAATTTCCTAAATTGTGAATTCAATAAAAGTTGCTAAGCTAACTTCACTGAGGCTGATTCATTTGTACTAATTAGACATGACCTTATTCTGAGTATAAGCCTGAATCTGTCTGTCTCTTATGTTTATAATTTTCAATGATGGGTAACGTTCAAAGCAAGTCTGAAGCTACTGGCGGGATTTATGAATTGCCTTCTCCTTCCAAGTAGTTGCGGAATCAGTTCTCATTGTTGTTCTTATTCGTTCTTCATTGTTATTTTCAAGAATGAGTTAGGCAAATTTGGAAGTGTGTTCGTTCAAGTTATATTCTTTTTGAAGGGCAAACATGTTATGCGAAATGATCTGCAGGAGTCACCTTCTAAAAATTTTCACCCAAATTTTGCACACAGAAGCATGTTATTTGTAGCAGATGCTATTGGTGTGTCCCCTTAGCCAGCTGGTCACCCTGGTGCTCAGTTGCCATGGTTAGAGCTACACCCTCCCTTGGAATATTGCCCTTGGCTGATGGGAGCCACCTTGCCAGTCAGCCAGGTTTCTGTTTTGAAAAGGACTAACTAATGACTGATGGATGCAGGATGCCGGGCAGGACAACTCTATGGTTCAGCTCATCCTCCATAGCTCCCCATGGAATCAGGCTGAAGTTACTCCCTGTGGAGATCACACCCTTCCTTAAGTCCTTCCCCTGCTTTATCTTGCTTCCCATTCCCTGTAAAGTTTCTCCTGGAAACATTCCCTCAATAAGTTGCATGCACTAAAGTCCCTGTCTCAGCCACTCTTTCCAGGGAACTTGACCTGGAAGTTCAAGTCAAAGTCTTACTCTGTCACTCAGGCTGAAGTGCAGTGGCATGATCAAGGACCTGCTGGAGGCAATCCTTCTGCCTTAGGCTCCTGAGTAGCTGGGTCTACAGCTGCGCGCAACCACATCTGGCTAAAGTTTTTGGTTGTTTTTAGAGACGAGGTCTCGCTGTGTTACTCTGGATGGTCTCAGACTCCTAGGTCTCAAACTGCCTTGGCCTCCCAAAGTGCTGGGATTACGGTGTGCACCCAGCTAGACACTGTTTTTAGTTGCCTAATGAGCAATTCTTTCATTTCCTAGTAAACTTAGTGGGGGGCACTATCTACTGGAACTACTACTACTGAAATTAATAACTATTTCTCATAGCAAATAGATATTGTTTTTCTCTGAGTATCAGAAACTAGAAAAACCAGATAATTATGAAAATAAAGTGTCTACATGCTTGAATCACTTCTTCTGACAGTCTGTGAGTAAGTCTGCTCTGACAAACCTTCACTGTCCTGACTGTCCAGGTCTGGGTTCTCCTGTCTCCCCACTCCCTCTTTTGGTTCATCTTTCCTCTTGATACTGAATGATGGTTAAAAGCAAACCACTTATTGACCACCAACTAGGCACAGGCACAGAATGAGCAAACTTAAAGATGTTACTTCATTTGATTTTCGCAAGGGTTTTTTGAGGGGCATATTATTATTATTATCCCTACTTTATAAATGATGAAATTTAGATTCAGTGGCTATTCACAATGTGATCCATAGATAAACAGTAAATGCAGATAACTTACAAATGCGCGTTCAAGTCCAGGTCCCACACTCTTACCCGGTTCACCAAAGTGTTACATTTAAAGATCAGGGCCTGTGTCCCTTCTCCTGTGCTATGCACCCAGCCCAGCTGCTGCATGCTTCCTTCCCAGCCATTGGTTCCCACTGTGACCTTTCCAGACATGCCCCTGAGCGCTGGAACAGCCCTACCAGTAAGCCCTCAATCCTGCAGCTGACAACTGACTGATACAGGAATGCGGAAGCCTAGGCTTCCTCTGAAATCCCAGGCTTGCTAGTTGTATTTCATTTCTTTGTCCTGTTTTAGCCCCCTCCTCCCACGCTGGCCTCCCTGGGAGCACTTCCTTAACAAGTCCCCTGCTCCTGAATTCATGGCTCAGTGTCTCTTTCTGAGAGACTCTTAACTAATACAATATACAAAAGGCACCAAAGAGGCAAATGCTAATATTTTCATGTTATATCAACTTATGTCTTTTTAAAAATTGTTTATTACAAAGGAATACATTTATTGTAAAAAAAAGTCCAAATAAAACAATAGAAATTAGATAATTCATAATTCTAAAACCCAGAAAAATTACTATTTATGTGCATCTTATAAAAATAAGTACAAACCATTTATAATTTTTTTAATGTAACATTGATAGACTTTCTTTTTATCCTGGTAAAATTTCCTCTATAAAATTTTTCAACACTGCAATTTTAGGGGTTGGAACCAAGCATCCCATTGATGCTGATGCTTTGGGTCCATGGGCCGCTCTCTGAATAGCACTGATGTTCTTATAGGCCATTTCAGGACTTTGGCTTTGCTGTGTTTGAATTCAGTATTAAACCCCAATTCAACTCAGTTATGTGAGTGCCTCCCTCACACGATTATTCAAACATGTTGCTGAGCCATTAATAAATATAAACACTTCATATATGGGGAAAGAGAGTTAATAGCACCTAACATTAATACTTACCCTCAGCTTCTGTGTGCGAGTGGCTGAAAGTGACCCTGGGACACCATCATATATCAAACTGACATTTAGGAAATGTTGGATTCACAGGGTGAAAACAGAAAGTTATAACTTCTGAAAATCTACTATCGTAGTTTCGTTTTTCGTGTTTTTGAATGAACCCATAGGTAGGCATTTTCCCTCATATTCAAGAAATAAAGAGTCTTTTGGTTATCCCAGGAAACAAAATGTCTTTATCAGGCACCAACTTGAAGGGATTTCCACTGGCATAATCAGGAAAAAAAAAAAAAAAAATTGAGAGTTAGAGTGAATCATAATAGTAAAAGATTATACATGGGAGAAAAAAAAACTTTACCTTGTTAGGTTCAGTGCCTGGGGCCTGTGAATTAAACTGACAAAAGGCATTTTAACTGGAGAGAGAGCTTATTTATGCATGCAGTGCATATACATATGAAGAACTCAGTGATAGATAACTCAAAGGGGTAGTTAAAATTTGGAACTAATATATCATCTTAATGAGTAAAGGGGAGGAGGAGAAGGTACTCGTGAAAACAAATGACTTTTTGAAAAGGAAATGGGTTTTCAGGTGAACAAACAGGAGAGAAGAAAGTCTGTAATAATGTTTATCTACACAGGTTTAAGTGGTCTTTTCATCTTTTTCAGAACCATAAAACTTCCGGAGAAAGAATTTGGAGTAGGTTTACTTGTGTAGGTCAATCCTGAAGAGGAATTTATGGCAGATTTATTTTCCAGAAGTTACTTACAGCTTTTAGTCAGATAAGCAAAGGTCTAAGAACTTTTTTTTCCTGTATACAGTATGTGAAAGCTCAAAAGTCTTTGGTTTAAAAATAATCTTTATATCAACCCCGGAGTTCTGAGTTGGTCCCCATAATTTGTAACTCATTAAATAAAAAAGGAATGCCGAGTTCATACAGATTTAACTACACAAGTTAATGAGGAAGAAAAGAAAGCTCTGCCCAACAGCAGAAAGACAAAGAAAGAAAATGGAAAGATAAAATTTTTAAATTATCTTATGGCAACTGTCACTAATAATTATTTTCAGCAAGAGTCATTCATAGACACTGAAATTAGTGAGTGAAAGTCGTTGGAATAAAAGGAAATTTACATAGCTTCAAAGTATCTATACGTAAGATACTTATTAAGTACAATGAGAAAAAATATTAACTACAGTTGACCCTTGAATAACGGGGAGTTAAGGAGCACCAACCCATCCTCACAGCTGAAAATTTGTGTATAACTTTTGACTCTCCCAAAAGTTAACTATGAATAACCTACTACTATTGATTGAAAGCCTTATAATAACATAAACAGCTGACACATATTTTGTATGTTATATGTATAATGCACTGTATTCTTATGATAAAGTAAGCTAGAACACAGATAACACTAGTTCAACACAATAACAATGGGAGATGGCAACAAAATTATTACAGTAGTACAGTGTGTACTACAGTTAATTTTATGCAGTTATGATTTGTTACTATGCCTTTACGTTGCTTACATTTCTTTCAACTGTGAATGCTGTCATGTACAGTTAGTGTTTGTGTGAATGTTTTGATAAATTTTAACTTTTCATCATAGATCTGTATATATCTTATGGTAGTAAATGACAAATAGTCAAAAAAAGTCTTTTCTAAGCTAAAAGAGACTAAAAGAGACGTGACAAATGAATGCATCTCAAGCTGGGATTCTCTTCTGCTGTAAGAGATATACTGTGACAAGTATAAAAATCGGAATAAGATCTGTATGTTAACTAGCTCATTTGTGTTAATTTCCTGATTTTGACAATTGTGATATTGTCATATAAAAGAATGTGCTTGCTTTTAGGAGGTACGCACTGAAATATTTTGAGGTAGGGAACATCATGTTTTCAACTGACACTGAAATAGTCCAGGAAAAAAATACACACACAAACATATACATGTAGAAGGAGAAAGAGATAAAGCAAATGCGGTAAATAATCAACATTTAGATGATCCGGGTAAAGGGCATACAGAAATTCATTGTCAAAATTCCTGCAACTTTTCTATACATATGAAATTAAGTCAAAACAAAAAAAAATTCTTTTAAACAAAAAGAAAAAATAAAAGAAAGCCTCATAAAACAAATTTACTTCTAATAGCAAATCTCTAGGCTCCAAATGACAAAGCTTGCAAGCAATCCTATCAGGAATTACTAATCAAGAATGTCTCTGAGCTGAATTCTTTCTCTCCCATATTCTCCTACTGCCTCCTGGGAAAGGTCCCTCCACAGTTGGAAAGAAAGGGAGGAGATTAGAGGAAGAGGGGGTTTATCTACATATGGCAGACAGAGTTTTAATCTGGAGTTGGGGCCCTCTGGTAAGGCAGGATCTAAAGTGGACTCTTTCTGTCTATGGGGCGTTTGTGGATATTTCTGGAGCTCCAGCCCAGCACTACATCACCTGGTGTGGATAATGCCTCAGAGATGGTCAGTGTCATGTCTCAACTTGGTTGGGTTATAGTACCCCGTAACTCAATCAAATACTCAGTTGTTGCAGTGAAGGAAATGGAGATGCAATTAACATCTACAATTTTTGACTTTATGTAAAGGAGATTGTTCTCGATAATCTTGGTGGGCCTGATCTGATCAGCTGCTTTAACAACAGTTGACATTCTGACAATTGTAGTATGGTTAGGTAAATGAATGTCCTTGCTTTTAGGAAGGTTTCCCTGAGGAAGAAGAAATTCCACCTGTGGACTTCAGGGACAGTTCCTGCCTAAGAGTTTCCAGTCTACACTTCCTGACAGCCTGCCCTATGGTTTTAGTATTTGACCAGCCAGCCTCCACATGTAAGCCAACTGTTTGCAACAAATATCTTTATATTCCCCCTCCCCCACCCCCCCCCACCTCTGCTCTCTGTCTCCCCCCTGCCTTACTGTTTCTATTTCTCTGGCAGTACCCTGACATACCTTCCAAGTGGTAGTTTTATGGTAGATCTCTTAAATCCTTCCTTCTTCCCCTACTCCCCCCTTCAGCATACTTACCTCAAGGAAAAGTCACATATAATATCTAGTCGTTCTCATATTTCCTTTCAAGCATCTGGACATTTGTCTAAAATATCAGCTAGTATATGACTACATGAAAACCACTTGAACTGCCTCTCAATTGCAGAAGACACTGAGGGAAGATTCCCCAGGATGGGGAAATGTTTATTTTGTAGTAAACAGAAGATAAAGATACGCATTTTCAGAATTTTTTCTGGGGGACTCAAATTACAACCTAACACCATAGGTTTTGTCTTAGTTTGGGCCCTTCCAGCAGCAACCTTGAGACAAGGATTTGGGTATGAGTATTTGGGATGTAATCTCTAGAGAAACCAGAAGGAGAGGGGAAAAGTGAGCCAGGGAGGGGAAAGTGGCAACGAAGGCTGTGTTATTAGACAGATTCACACTGTGGGCAACTTGATCTTAATCCCACTGGGGAGCTCTAGAAGTCAGTGAGAATGTGCACTTCAGAATAATCCCACCAGAGGGGTGAGGGAGTTGGGGTGTTAACACAGTCTGTTCAATCACTGATTGAGAGTTGCTTCCAAGAGGATGCAGATTCCCAGGCACGTCTGCCCTGATGTACAAGTACCAGAGGCAGCTCTGTGAGTGCTACCATCCCAGGGCAGAGAGGAAACAGGGATCGTGCAGGCAGTGTCTGCTAGGGATACCAAAAGTTTATTCAACCCAAGGTATCTAATACACATCATTTACACTGGCATATAAGAAACAAACTTCTTCCTTAAGGGATTAAATACTATTTCTCTTTCCTAATATTAAATTGTTTTCATCAATTTCCGCTAAAATTTTGTCTTTCATAAACATAGTGTCATCTGGTAAATCTTTTGACACTAATATTTATAACTCAAATGCCATGTATTCCGCTATATTTGTAATGCGGATTGAGGGATTTATCCAGAATGACATGCCATTCATTTAAAAATAAAATACCTCTCTAGACAGCTCAGAATATTTAGAGTTGTTAAAGCAAAAACAAACATTTGTTAATACATTCTTCTTGTATGAATTGCTTTGGCTCTGATGGAAATATCTACTTTCTCCAAGGTTTGGCCCCGGGCATCAAAGCATTTACCCCAAGAAGAAACTGCTGTGACTTAGGTCTTCAAGGCAGCTTCTAATGCTTGAACTTTTTCTCGGATGTTCTTCTGAAAAGGCATCATAAAATCGTCGAAGTCTACTTCATAAGTAAACCTCTCCCGCCTTAGTTCTCGCTTCCTGATCAGCTCTTCTGTTGTGGCTTCAGCACTCCGAATCTAAAAGAAATAGCCACACCCAGAGCAGGTATGAGAATGATAGCCAGTAAATATTCCGGTATCCAGGCAATTTTCAATACATAGTTTTAACTGTAAAATTCTTTGATAATTTTAACTCAAGACTATAAAATTTACACCTAAATGTATTTTAATTTTTCTCTCCTCTTCTATGACATCAGTGGTTACATGAGCATCACAATTTCTGATGATGATCATCTGGACAACTGAGCTCAGAAATGTTGTCAGTTACTTCTTTGGCCAGTTATGCTCAGGCAGGCTGCAGTTCAGTTTTGGAAGTCAAAACAGGGAAGCAAAGGAATTAGATGATCACCTGGGTTTACTAAGTGTATGTCTTATGTGGAAGTTAAAATTATTTTCATAACAGAAGGCAGGGCTACTTATTCAGCATGGTTTGCAGGGCATTTGAAAGATAATTCTTGCCGGGCTCGGTGGCTCAGCCTGTAATCCCGTGTTTTGGGAGGCTGAGGTGAGTGGATTGCCTGAGTCCACGGGTTCGAGACCCGCCTGGGCAACTTGGTGAGACCTCATCTCTACAATAAATCAAAAATTAGCTGGGTGTGGTAGCGTGCGCCTGTAGTTCCAGCTACTTGGAAGGCTGAGGCGGAAGGATCGCTGGAGCCCACTAGGTCGAGGCTGCGGTGGTCGGGAGCAGCCACTGCATTCTAGTCTGGGAGACAGAGTGA
>CAUYQG010165970.1:0-15088 GCA_963574415.1 Tarsius wallacei
GGGATAGGGGAAGCAATTAATGGCAGTAAATACCTGTCTGGGGATGGGGGGACACTTCTTACAAACAAGGGTGCCTGAATGAGACATATTTGTGTACCTAACCCTTAAATGTACCCCTCAATATCACAATAAAAAATAAAATAAAATAAAATAAAATTACAAACCTAGTCAAGACCAGGATAATCTCTGTTTATATAAGTGCTTTGTTATAAGTATGACTAATTTAAAATTGTTGGTTCTAAACTGCTAAACCTTCTGAATTATCAGTAAAATACTAAAAACTGATTGGCCAGAAAAGAGCTTTCATAAGTAATTAAACAAGCTGCTATAAATAAAAATGCATATAAATAAAACAATGATTATGTGTAAACTCTTCATATAATTTAAAAAATCTCAAAATTATTTTAAAGGTCCATTAAGTGTCTGAGTTACATTCAATTAAAAAGGAAGCTATAATATGAAAAAAATACAGGGACAACAGAGTCCAAGCATGTCATTGTCAATGATATGTAAAAATCAAGATTAGAATAAGGAAGGGGAATTTATAAAGAAAAAAATCTTGGTCTATAATTAAGTTAGTTATAATTTTTTCTCCTGTTCTAACTGCTATTATTACCTAAAAGATAGTGCAAATTTGATAACAGCCATTGGTAATTGCTAACAGTTAATTGTAATTTTAATTTTTTTCCACCCAAACTTGCAAGTGCTCTAATAAATTTTATTTCAAACTTTACTATGTATTAAAACACTAATGTTAAATAACACCACTATTTGAGTGTATATAATGGCAGAAATCATGTTATATCAAGTTGTGTTTTATAAACAAAATAATAAATCACCTGTTGTGCCTAATTAGCACCCTCTTATAAAACAGGCAAATCTTTAAATGCAAAACACTTTTTATAACATGATAAGGTTTAAAAACTGGCCTACACCTAGTACATCTGCCAGATAATTCACGTACTGGGTACTCTATGTGAGCACAGTAAAAATGAGAACTGATCCCTGTCACCCAGTTGTTGCATTGTAGTTCTAGTTGTAAGGTGTAGACAATTTGTGCCTTGCAACTGAAACCACAGTTTAGTAATTTTTAAAGGTTATTAATAACTTTGCCCATTCATAATTACAAGTAAGTAGGAACAAATCATTACACATCCATGTGGTCCGTTCACTCTAAAAGGCTTTGCATCAGACTGTCACAAGCAAAGAAATGGTTTAAAAGTTTCATATGTATAACCTAAAAAAAAGAGCTTTTAAGGTTTTTTTTTTAACCAAAATAAAAGAGTATCAGCATGGAGGGCAGCAGAACCAGAGGACCAAAGAGGTACCCCAATTGGTAGTCACAATTAGTGACCATCAACGTCCTGGTAACAACAAACCTGCTGAGAGGATGGTGTCCATTGCTCATGGGTACAGCCTGTGGAGATACAGGAAACATAGTTGCCCCAAAGAGGTCTAACCTCCTTGACCTTGTCTACTGTAGAGGCCAAAAAGCCATTGGGAAACAAGTGCACTCTCTTCTGAAGAGAGAAAACAACACTTGGCTCACAAATAATGGCCACCTATGGAGGCCTGTACACCTGCTAAACTGCCTGGGTCTGGCTTACCATCACCCTAAAAACTCCCCAGGAAAACCAGGGTGCTGGAACCCAAATTAATTTTTAACTTAACACAGGTGCCAGTCTTTTAGTCCCAGATATCCATGTTGAAATCATGTAACTTTATCCACACAAATTTTACCCTCTACACATCAGAGGGGAAAAAATAGGCTTGGGGCTGCTAGGACAAAAGTATGGTCCATCCCAAAGACAAAAAGTACAGATACAAAAACAGTAACATACTCTTTTAAACAATTTAACAATACAACAAAAGTGTGGTCATCTTGCTTTCAAACCCTAGCAGCCACTGCCAAACTATCTTAAAAAAAACTAATAAAACTACTTATAAACATCATATTAATATGTTTATTTGATACATTTTTGTTCTATAATAAAATAACTGGTTATTTAAAAAATAAAGGATCCGTTTATTCTTATTAAAGTACTACTATAGATAAATTACAAAAAAATTTCAACTTACATTGATAAATTAAAGTTTTTGAACAAAATTACTTTCACTTTTCCAGCATTGCTTCAGGGACAATGGCCTTTCTCATCATTTTTTGCCTAATAATTTTTGCCTGTATTGTCGCTTGGTATTTTATTAAGTCCAAATAATATTCGGTTAAGGTCCCACTGTTTCCTATACATGCCCTTGGAAATAAATAGACAGGGGATATCTTTATGGCCTACCTAAGCAGGAAGAAGTTACAGAAGATTGATATTTGCCCCAGTTCCCAAAATCATACAAATATTTCCAAGAACAGAAATGAGAAATAAATGGACAGACCTAAAGCAAGAAGCCATTTTTATTTTGTTCCTAAACCTTACCACAATAATAAAAATAAAAGCTGTTTCCAAGAAAAGTACATACTCTAGGTAAAAAATAGCTTTGCCAACTTTGTCTTTTTAAAAACCCAGACTTCTCAAGTATAACCCATATTAACCTATTTCAATGTACTCCTTTCTTTAAAAAAAATACTAATCAGTCTCTGTCAAAGTATCTCCAGTCTCTACAGTGGGTTTGGGCAATGGTACACTTCAGTGTTCGTGCTGTCTTGCCCACTCCGTCCTCCACGCTTTGTCTTCCATTCCAGCTCGATGACCAGGTTTTCATCAAAAAGTTACAGAAGGAAGGACTAACTCCTGCCTGAAAGGGACCATTTCTCATCATCCTCACCACTCCAACAGCAATCAAGGTCCATGGGATACCAGCCTGAATTCACCACATCTGGGTCAAAAGGGCTAGAGAAACTGACCTAACCCTGCCAGTTAGTGTCATCAACTGTGCTGCAGTGACAAAGGACCCCAAATATCCACTCCCTTGTTCAACAAGGGAAAACAGCCACTGTTCAGTCAACTGGTACTGCAACCAAGGATTCTAAAAACCCTCTCAAGGTCACCATTTGATGCGCATCTAAACCATAAGACTCAAACAGACTGGTTGCTAGTTTCTTTAAATGTATTGTACTCAACCTTTACCTCTTATTTTTGTAATCCCACTTGTTTTGGGTTTTGACACAGGATTGCTTACTATAGCTCCTGCAGATTGAATATGTGGCAAAAAGTTTCTGTTAATAATATCCTATCTCCTATGCATTGGATATATTATTGCCCTACTATGTTATGGTGTTACTTCTTAATTTGTTTCCCCCTTCTTGGAATAACTTACCATACTACCTATACATTTTCTTTCACCTCATTCACATCAGAAAAGGTCCTAGCAATCCAAAACTGGACACACAATTCACCTCCAGTCCACTTTAAAGTAAACCTTCCCGACCTGGCACAAATAGAAAAGGAATGTATATTTGGAAACCTGTATGGTAAACACGGTATACAAAATCATTACTACAGCAAATCATGCAAGCATTGGGCAGCCCCCAGCTAAATAAAGGGTATATAATCTTATTTCTGCCACAGTAACCTCACTGACCACAATTGTAATCAGAAAAACAACTTATTTTGCCCAGACTGAAAATATGTCACCATTGCAACTTACAGTGGGGGGCCTAATGACACCTCTGAAATTACCCCTTGGCTGGGTGCTGGCCCATGACAACCTATATATAAAGGTTTCCAATCCTCTCCATTATTCCTTGGGTACAGGAAATACCTGGGGTATACTACTCTATATAAATGGGTGTGACCACTGTGCCTTATTTACCATCCAGTGGCAAACAATAACCTATAAAACCACGACCAAACCAATAGGACTGTTGGCAGAGCTGAAGCATCCCCTGTTCGGTTCCCACCAACTGCCACCTCAAACTCTGCCTTCTGCCAATCAAATCAAAACCCCAGGTTCATTCCAACAACTGCTGAGTTCACCTCAACCACTCATAAACCTGGCCCATCAACTCCCTAGTATTTTACATATGTTAAATAATATGCACCATCTGCTTAACGCCTCTATGCCCCAGTTGACCTCAGATTGTTGACTTAAAACTGAAATCCCCTTACAATGTGGACATAGGAGTTAAAACTCTTATTATCTGGAGAACTAACTGAACTCCAAAAATTGTTCACATCACTCTAGGTTATGTAACTGGTAAAGCCTTCTGTCTCATAACTCCTAACAACTTCTCCATTCTCTGATATTTGTAACTTGTCTCTCATCACAGCCATGGCCAAGTCCATAACTTTCGTGGCTCCTGACAATATTTGGTTGGCTGGTCCCACTGACATTACCACGTGTGCTACTACCAAAAGGTTAATTAATCAGTCTACTTTACACATTACTGTTCATGTGTTACCTCAAGTTTATGCTTACAGCAGTACTGAAAAAACTCTTCTACTCAATCCCCCCTGGTCTTCCCATTGCTCATTCAAAACTCGCTGTTCTTTTGTTAGTACCTAGCTTAGTTGGGCTCAGTGTAGCAGGAACAGCTGCAATCGGCACCTCTGCTCTGGTTCATGAAGAACTGGGTTTATCCAACTCTGGCCCCTAAAATTAATGCTGACCTAGAAAATCTGCAATTTACCAGGAACCAACTCCATGACCAGGTAAAATCCTTAGCTAAAGTTATCCTTCAAAATTGTAAAAACCTAAACTTAATTTTCTATCTGAAGGTGGACTCTGTGTAGCCCTTGGAAAAGATTGTTACATTTATACCAACAAATCCAGGGTTATTAAAAGTACTCTTCAAAAAATCTGAGAAAATTTAAACAAGTGACAAAAAAAACGTAATAAATCCTGCTTCCAATCCTTGTTCAATTTGAACCCATGACTAACAACTCTTGTCACTGGTCTAGTTAAACCCCTTGTATTTCTCCTCCTTGGTTTGCTCATAGGGCCCTGCATAATAAATTTAATTTTTTGTCTTGTCCAACAATGAATTAGTTCAGTAAAACTTATGTATATGAAACTCCAATATAATAATATACTTCTGACTGATAAGTCAATGCATTAACTCATGAACAAGTAAAAGGGGGGAATGAAATGAATAAAATATGAAATATCTAATCTGAGATACTATAATAACCTGTAATAACTAACTTGACATAAGTTACTCCATTTTGTAACAGATTTTCCATGTTAACGTAGGAAGGACCCCCTTATGTAACTTTCCAATAATCATCTCAAATATCCACATTCCTGTACCTTTTGGTGGTTGGAAACACCCTAGTTGCATAAATTCTGTAACCAACTGTACCTCTTACTAATCAAATGTATTGCCAAGAAATATCAATCAAACTGTACAACTTATGTAATTTTTACCTTTAAATACCTACTACTCCCTCTGTTCACCGCTGAGGGTTATTTGGGACACTAGTCTGCTCTCGGTCGCTGGCATCAATAAAGGACTCATAATCTGACCTTCTCTGATGTTGGCGGCATTTCTCACAATCCAGCTGTAACAATTTATATCTGGAATGTAAAATGATTTTATATCATTAAAGTAAAGAATAAAATGGTGGTTATCTGAGGCTGGGTGGATGTAGGAGAAGAGGGAGACATTTGTCAAAAAATTCAAATCATCACTTTGATAGGAAAGATACTGTATAAAATCTATGGCACAGTACAAAGACTACAGAAAATATTAATGCATCTTATATTTCTTTCTAGGTAAATAAGTAAATTCCAATGGTTCTCATGGGAAAGAAAGAAATATGTGAGGCGATAGATAGACATATTTAAAATTTTTCTATATAAACATATATCAAAACACCATATTGTACCTCATTAATAAGTACAATTATTACTTGCCAATTAATATTTAAGGGTGTATTTTTTTCTTTGCCAGGAAACAGCATTTATTCATGTCAGCACCAGCTCAGCAGATTCACATCCAAAGGCTGAACCCTGAACACAGTGGGGCGTTGCCTTTGTTAATTGCCCTATACATTGTAACCCCTTTGTTGTCAAATGCTGTGACTCAGGCATGCAATCCCAGCACTTGGGGAGGACTAGGTGGGCAGAATTCTTGAGATGAGGAATTTGAGACCAGCATGGGCAAAATAGGGAAATCTTATCTCTGAAAAATATTTAAAAATAATAGCTGTGTGTAGTGACACATACCTGTAGTCCCAGTTACTCAGAATGCTAAAATGGGAGGATTGCGATGTGTTGTGATCATAGTGACTCTGGGTTAGAGGGTGAAACCTCCACTCAAAATCAAATGTAAAAAAATACACATAGGTATATGTATATTTACTTATGCAAATATTTACATATATTTACATAGATAAATATATATATTACACATAGGTATATGTATATATATTACAATGTATATGTATAATATGTGTATGTGTATATATGTATATTACAATGGAAAGATTTTAAACAGAAAATTTAATAGTACACCTTAAATAACTGGGTTGAGAGGATTAAATATGTCCCAAACTACCAGAAGGAATAGAATTTGTGTATAGATTGTCTTACACTAATATGGAAGCTGCGTCTGAGACTGGCAGTATGGTTTCAGGACGGTGACTTAGAAGACCCAAAGATGCAGCACTAACTCAGAGCCTGGAGCCTGGGTCCTAGGAAAGTCAATGACTTAGTTTCAATCCAGGAGGTTGGTGACTTGGAGACACAGAAGAGACAATGGTGTAGCTCCTTTCAGCCACTTGCAAGCAAAGACTCAGAGAAATTCAAGGTATAGCTCCAGGCAGAAGACTGATAGCCAGTGGCAAAGGAAGACCAATAACGTATTACCAAACAGAAGGCTAGCAGTCTGAAACTCAGAAAAGACAAGTTTATAGAGCCAGTAAGAAGACTGACAGGAAGAAACCAAGAAATACCATGACAAAACTTCATTCCAAAGCCTGGCCACCTGGAAACCGAGGAAACTCATGATATACATAGTCTCTGTCATATGGCTATGAGTCAGAAGAATTAGGAATGGCAAAGAGATAGTTTTATTCAGAAGGCTGTCAGGTAGAAAATAAGAAAAATAAATAATCTAACTCCAGTCAGAAGGTGAGTATCCTGCTGAGTCGGGAGATCTTATGGTCTACACTACTTTTAAAGGAAACCTTCTAGAAAATTTATTCTTGTGGACAGATACTTGTTTTTTTTGTTTTATGCATCTACTCATTAGATGGGGCACACAGACACTTAATAGGAAAAGTGCTGTAATAATATTTTACGTATTTAATGTTAATCTCATCTGAAAAAAGTTTCCAAGTTGATACACACAACAGTCATCACAGAGGCCCCTTTAGGTCAGCCCCATGTCCCTTTATACAACTCATTCATCTGTGGAGATTGATTTTATGGTCTGGTTCTACAAGGTGCTCCAAGTCATCCCTTGTCCTAGAAGTCATCATTTCTCCATAAAAGTTTGGGTTCTTTGTCTGAATAATGGAATTAAAAAGAAATACATGAGTATAAAATAAAATCAGCACATAATATTAATAATAAGTAGATGTAAATTAGGGTTTTGGCAGGAAAAGTGTAAATCAGAAGAAAATGTAATAAAAATTGAGCCAAATACTTGACAAAATCAGCTTACTGATTTTATTGAAGGTCTCTTGCAGGATTCTCAAGTGAGAACAGGCAAACACAAGGTTCATGCACCACCCCCCCACCCCCAGCCACGTATAAACTTGTACTGTGTTTGCTTTGGATCTACATGAGAAATAAAATCATTATCCATGTGTAGGTCAACTTTGGGGTGTTTCCCATGGCCTAGATACAAGGATGAAGGGCAGAGTAGGGGGCCAAGTCTGTGAAAATTAAACACTGTATATTTTTGTGTGATTTGATTGCACTGCCATAAGTCAAACGGGTCTGTCTGGAAGCTAGCATTTTGTGTGATATTTAACCAGAGCGTCAAAAAGGAGATAAAGTTTCACACTAATTTACGTAAAGTTGCTGGAGTCACCATGTGTCTTGACTGTTTCAGTTCATCTGGCATCTTCAGATAAGAGGTCATCCAGTGGTTCTATGAAGCCTTTACGTGAAGTCTTCTTGAATAATTCACTGGGTTTGTAAACACAATTTACTGTTTCAAGTAATAATTTCAAAGAGAATATGGTGTCACTGAGGAAGAATTCTGAACCAGGGTTCAGACACTTCAAACTGAACTAGAGATGCTGCAAGAAATATGCTCTGTGGGCTCTGAGAGAAACTTCCTGCAGAGAGGAGACTGGACATCAGGGGGCACTAAGGACCCACACAGACAAGCTACAGTCCTTAGAAGGGGGAAATTCCTTTGGAAGAGAAGTTATTCTCAAACTGGGTCTTATTCATGTCAAAACAACATTACTATATACCTTAAAATAAGGATTTATCATGAAGTATTGATATTTCTTTTATGATCATGTCATATGTGGAGCATTTATCTAACCCAACATGTCAATGAGAACTGCATTAAAAAGATTCTATGACTTTCAGATAGCTTAACAGGAGGTGGAGAACAGGAAAGTTTTATTAGTTCAATGCATTCCAATATTGTAGGCACACTGATCTCAGGAATTAACCAACAGGAGACAAAGTCCAGGGAATGCTTAGGCTGCTTGATTTGTGCTTAATGTTTCCTTCTTTCAACATATGTTACATGTTTCTGCAGCATGACTGGTTTGTTTTAATATTTAACATTTTAGCTAAACAGCTGTAATAACTGTATTATTATGTATCTCTCTTATCAACTGTTCATTATAACCTTTTTCTTTCTATTTGGTATACCCCATGGTGTTATATTGAGAACCAGATGTTCTGGGTTTGTTCTTGGTGTGTTGTTTTAGGTTATGTGTTTTTTTTTTTTCCTTTGAATAAGTGAACCCTAGTTTTGCTAGGCCTTTATTGTGAAAGTTTGTACAAATCTATTCTGGTCTTAATTTTAAACTTATTGCAATTACTGCATATGTTGAAACTTCTCTCTGGTATGATCACAAGAGTATACACATTACTCCTGTGATACTCTGCTTTTAGTCTGCTTATGACTTTGCGCTTTCCCCTTGTATTCAGCTATGCCAGGAACATTTCTATTTTATACATGACACTTTTTAGTGTGGTGGAAGGAGTTGGACTGAGGATAATTCTCTGACCTCACTGAATCAAATTTCGAGACAGGTGTCATGACCCATGTTCTCCATGAGCTCTCTCTTGAGTCCCTGTTTATACTCCAGATGAGATGCAGGTCTTTGTGTTTCTGAACCTTCCTTTAAGATGGAGTGACTATTGTTGTCCTCATTTCTTCTCACTAACAGCTGCAGTGTACCCCTATGCCTGGCTTCTGCCTCCAAACTTGCTGCACTTCCCTGAAGATTCAGGGTGTTCTGCATATGAAACAGATAATTTGTGGTTCTGAAGGAAACCTTCAGTTTTGACCCCCTTTGTCTGCCATTTCTTATGCGGCAACATCAATGGGCCTAGGGTACTGGTTTTTTGTGTCTTGCCCTGAAGATTAATTCTTTAGCTCTGTATTGATGGTTGAGGACTTGACTCTGGATGCACTTCGGAAAGGTGAGTTCTCTCCCTCTTTCAGTCACAGCTTTGGGTGCAGAAAGGGCATTTTGACAAGTTCCAATAACCCCGGATAAAATTCTTCAATGGGAAAATAAATTTCCTAACTTTGTGGCCACTACAAAATTCAAACTATGATGTCTTTCCCACACTAGGATTCACTCCAACCAATACATATTTCTATGTTAATCTTGTCCTAGTTGCATGCCTTTTGGTGGTCTGTGTCAACATAAGCTAATAAACTGATACTCAGGTCTACTTTTTTCCCTGCAAGGGTTTGTCTCTACAGACTTCCGATATGTTCTGGGTCATGTTCTTTCAATTAACTAAAGCATTAAATAAAACCTATGAATTTTCAGCTAGCTCAGTTTTGTGAAGATGATGGTGGTTTTGTCAGTGTTGTTGTTTATATAAAAAGAAGAAAAGATGTTTTATCAGCTGCCTATTTTCCAAGTTGAGTAACAATTTTATTTATCAGATCAATGTCTTGGAAACAATCCAAGTCATTCAGCACCTTAGTTGACAGGAAAATGTTGGTCAATTCATTGACTGGAATATGACCCATAATTAAGAACATGAAGTCCTAGAGTATGGCTGCTTGCATAGGAGTTTTGCCCAGCAGAATAAAGCAAAGAAATAAAAGTATAGGCTTCACGATTTCACTTTTATAAACTCTATAAAATGAACACTCACCTAAAGTAACATAAAGAAAATTAGTAGTTGCCTGGTGAGACCATAGAAAAAAGGAAGGGAAAGAGGAGGAATTACAGTAAAAAAAAAAAGAGGAAGTATGAGGCGAATTGACTTGCTCACCATCTAGACCATGGTAATAGTTATGTCAATATTTAAAAATTTCATGCTTTAATTATGTGAATTTTATCATATGCCAATTACACCTCATTAAAGTTAACACAAATTGAATGTGGATAATAGGTAGAGAAGAAGGAATGGTCAGATAGATAACAATACATGTAACATCAGTGTCCTGATAATATATCTGCATGGGCCTCATCTTCATGAACCCAGAGTAGTTCTATAAATATTTTAGGTAAATGCAAGAATATATCTGAGTTGCTCCATGTTCCTATTATGAGATGACAATTCAGGAAAAACTCATAAATCATGTCTAGTTCTGTCCTGTGGATGATTCAGGAAGGAGTTGGATCAAATGGTGAGATCTGAGACTAACTCTCCCAGATGTAGCTCTAAGACACATCACTTATACCCTCAATGTTGTGGATTTACTTTACGTCTGTAATTAGAGGAAACATATGTAAACCAGATATGCAGTGGGAGTTAATTATTTATCACACTATAATACCTTCATCTACTCTAAACCTTTCCCTCTCTGTGATTTTCACCCCACAGCTTGCTATATAGCAGGATACATGCAAATAGGTCCCTCCCTTTGCTAATAAAAACCATCCCAACCCTGCAACTGTAGGTCTGGAAGAGAAGGGAGTAAATTAAATAATTTACATTCCTCTGACACATTTTTTTACTTTGTTTTTAGTTTTAAGTTTGGTTAGAGAATGGAGTTACCATTTATGTACCCAAACCTGATGAAGATTCTTTGTTTTAATAAACATCAGGTAGCTCCAGAATCTTCTCTTATAAAACCAAGTTGTGTCTGAAATCATGCAAGGTTGGATTAGCCTTACTTACCCATCTCTATATCTGATGACTTTCAATATCTGATTGGGTTCCTCATTATCCACCATGCCCTGGGTGATATCTTATGTACTGACCTGATTTAAGCAAGACCTCAGTTATGTTGATTCAACCAGTGTTCACCTGACACCTAATGTGGCCCTTTAGTAATTTCCCATCATCTGACCCCATCCTGATTTTGTCTACAAACCCCCACTTTCTCATTGTGTATGTGGGGTTTCATCCAATCTCTTTCCCACTGTAAAATCCCACTGATAGGTCATGTTTTTTGGATGAAAACCAAGTCCCAGATGACCCATTCACCAGATAGCAAACATAACCTGCCAATAGATTCAGAACACTTCCACAACCACCACCTTCCAGGAAGTGCTCAAAATTGTAAAGATACAGCACAGAGCCGGGCTCAGTGGCTCAGCCTGTAATCCCGTGCCTTTGGGAGGCTGAAGTGAGTGGATTGCCTGAGCCTGCGGGTTTGAGACCCGCCTGGGCAAGTGAGACCTCATCTCTACAATAAATCAAAAAATTAGCCGGGCGTGGTAGTGCGCACCTGTAGTTCCAGCTACTTGGAAGGTTGAGGCAGAAGGATTGCCGGAGCCCAGCAGGTCGAGGCTGCGGTGGCTGGGAGCAGCCACTGCACTCCAGTCTGGGCGACAGAGTGAGACTCCAACTCAAAAATAAATAAATAAATAAAGATACAGTACAAGCCTCTACACTCAGCCCTGTTTTATAATTGAACAAACCCAGAGTTCTGGCTCTAGGAAGGATAAAATATAGAGCAAATATCAAGAGCAACTACTTCTACAATTTCCACTGAATAGCAGAATTAAGAAAGATAACAGAATTGCTATAAATAAGATAAATCAATAAAAAAAACTGCTGGTAATTCATTGCAGTACCAGCAAAGAGTCAGTGCTAGAAAGAACAGTTACTGGGAAACAAACAATGACTACCATCCTCAATGACAGTACCCAGGTACTTACAGAAATCAGAGAATCATTGGATAGAATGAATTAAAATCAAGATATACAAAGGCTAAAACTAAATGAAATTGCAATGAAGCAAGACAGACTCAAGAAAGCCTACATAGAAATAGTAGAAATAAAGAACTCCATACAAGAAATATAATTCGAAATGACAAGCATAGGAGGCATAATTGTCAAAACAGAACAAAGAATCTCAGAGCTGGAAGACAAAGTATGACGTTAACCCAAACTGTTAAAAATATAGAAAAAAAACTTAAGAAGAAAGAGAAATTTCTCCAATAAACAAAATTTAGATCTGATTGGAATACGTGAAATAGAAAGAGAAATTGAAAACACCTTGCAACAAATATTCTGTGAGGTCATTCAAGAAAACTTCCCTCACAAATAAAAAATCACAAGAGATCCAGAGAGACTCTGCAAGGCATTTGATAAGAAAGCCAACCCACAGACACATAATAATTTGCCTGCTCAAAGTAAGTGTAGAAGAAAAGAATTCTAAAGGCAGAAAGAGAAAAGGCCAGACTACTTACCTGGGGAGACCAGTCAGAATTACTGCAGACTTCTCTGCAGAAACAGTACAGGTCAGAAGAAATTGGACCCCAATCTATTACATTTGCAAAGATAAATAATTGGAACAAAGATTTTTCAACTCAGCCAAGCTAAGTTTTGTCAACAATGAAGAATTAAAATCCTTCCCAAACATTCAATCCCTAAGAGACTATGATACTTTGAGACCAGCTCTAAAGCAGATCCTTAAAAGGTATTGTGCACAGAAGAAAGAAGACAGAAAAGAAAGACCATATGCTTTGCAAGGTCACAAACACAAAAGCAACAGTACACACAGTTAACCTGCAGAAATGAAAATACACAGATAGAGAGATAGATAGATAGATAAACAGATAGATAGATAGATAGATACACTAAAAGAACACAAAACAAAATAGCCTAATGAGAACATTATGTCAGGGAAAAATTCTCAGATTTCAAAAGTCTACCTGAACAAAAATGTTTTAAATGCACCACTGAAAAGACACATAATGGCAAGCTGGGTAAAAATCCATGACCCAGTCATTCTGACTCCACGAAACTAATCTCACCACAAAGTACAAGAGAGACTCAAAGATAAAGTTTGGAAAACAATTTTCAGGCAAACAGATTACAAAGGAAGGTAGGAGTTGTAAACTTAATATCAGAAAAAAAACCTTAAGCCATCAAACATATAAAAAGATACACAGGGACACTACATATTGAGAAAAGTTTTGACTCTTCAGCAAGAAATATCTGTCTTAAATATATATGCATCCAACACAGGCTCACCAGCTTTTATGAAGCAGCTACTAAGTAACTAAAAAAATATAGTGACACTAACACTATCATAGCTGGTGACTTAAATACCCCTCTCCCAACCCTAGATAGATCATCAAAGTAAAAATTTAACAAAGAGATTCTGAACCTTCGCTTGATGCTACACCAAATGGACTTAGCAGATATTACAGAACACTCCACCCAACTACCACAAAATACACATTCTGTTCATCTCCATATGGAATGTCCCCAAGATTGACCAAATCATCTACCAAAATTCAAACATACAAAAACTTCACAAGATTGAAACACTGCCATCCAACTTCTCAGACTAGAGTGGAAAAAAAATATTACCACCACAAAATTCCCCCAAAATCCCACAAAGGCATGAACACTAGACAGCTGATTCTGAATAAGTCTTAGGTCAATACAGAAATTACAAAAGAAATTAAAAGATTCCTGGAAACAAATAAAAAAAAACAAATCTTACCAAAACCTCTGGGATGCCCTGAAAGCAGTACTAAGAAGAGAATTTATATCTCTACAAACACACATCATGAAAATAGAAGGAGAACACACTGACAGCTTAAGATATCACCTAAGGGAGTTCAATACACAAGACTGCCAAAACCATGACTTCAGCAGAAAAACCTGTATCAAAAAAGTCAAAGCTCAAATGTGAGACTTAGTGGGAAAAAATTCCAAAGAAAAAAAACAGTGAAACAAAGAACTTGATACTTGAAAAGATAAACAAAAATGATGGATCCCTAGTGACCATGACCATGAAAAAGAGAAGAATCCCTATAAACACAGTTGGAAATGCAAAAGATCAAGGCACAACTGATCGCACAGAAATAGAAATGAGGAGCAGAGATTACTAAGCACACATGTAGGGAAACAAACTTGACAACGTAAATGAAATAGAGGACTTTCTAACATCACACAACTAATCAAGAGAAAATCAAGAGGAAATTAAATCATAAATAGACCAATAACAGCCCAGGGAATTGACTGTGTTATAAAAAAAACTATCTCCAATTAAAGTCTTGAACCAGAGTAAAATTCAGCAGAATTCAGCAAAAACATGCAAGGAGAAGTTGACACCAATCCTCTTGAAAGTATTCTGGGCAATTCAAAAAGAGAACTCTCCTCTGATTATTTTATGAAGCTAATATCACACTGATATACAAACAGGGTAAAAAGCCAACAAAAAAAAGAGAGCAATAAGTCAATATTTCTAAAGAACATAGATGCAAACATTCTCAACAAGATACTAGCAAATTGGATCCAATAATTCATTCTTCTGCATGTGTTCAGTCAGCTTTCCCAGCACCATGTACTGAATAGGTTCTCCTCTCCCCAATGGTTGTTGTTAGAAGCTTTCTTGAAGATTAGTTGGTTGAGAAATTGAGCTTTCTCTTCCACATCTAATAATATAATCCTGTACTTTTGTTTTTACATTTGTTGATGTATTTAATTGCATTTATGATCTTGCAGATGTTAAAACAGTTCTGCCTCCCAAGAGTGCAACCTACTTGGTCATGGTGGATGATTTTTGAGATGAATTATTGGATCCAATTTGCTAGTATCTTGTTGAGAATGTTTGCATCTAT